>JAPYZL010185470.1:0-23148 GCA_030522825.1 Platygaster orseoliae
GTATGACGACTCAAGAATTAGTTGACTTAACGACTTACGCATTTGCAAGGACGTTTTCAACTACAACACTTTGGTTCGCTGAACCGTTAATTTCTCTCAGTGTATAGGCTTTTGCCTAGAGCCTGCTTTTTTACCTATTTTTACGTATCGAGCCTATTTTGAAACACGGATCCTGAAACTACTTTTCAAGGCTTGAAGTTCCAAGTAGGTATTGATAATAAAATTTCGAAAAGTAAACGAATTATCATCAATAATAAATTTACATTAAAGACTGTTTATATTTGTATTGTGAACAATTCAACTGTGCCATGAAGACTATAGACATAGACATCATCACTTGTTGTCGAGTTTTTATAAACATTTGAATTTAAGAAAAGTGAAACAAATTCGAAAAAATAAATAAAAATATGCAATCGACTGGGTAATATGCAAAAAGACTTACTCCACAGGAAATGGTACTTTTCAAATATGCGCCAATGACATCGACGGACGTTAAACGATCCTTTTCGGAATGTAAACATACTTTTACTGACAAGCACAAAGGATTTTTGTTCGAAAATCTCAAACAACACAAGATTGTACACTGAAATCGTAATACATGATTCTGTACTGTAAACAAAGAAATATTGAACGTATATATTTAGAAAAACAGTTTTTTTTCCAATCTCGTTCCAAGGTTGAGAAGTTAAAAAATTATTTCATTGTTTATCGGCGCTATGCGGCGCACGATTGAAAATCGTCCAAGTCCGAAAGTTCTGTAATTTAATACAATTTTCTTTCTAAAATAGCAGGTGGAGTATATTTATAAAAACATTTTTTTTTTCGATTTCGATCCGAGGTTAAGAAGTTAAAAAATTATTTTATTGGTTATTGACGCTATGTGGTGCACGATTGAAAATTTTTCAAGTCCAAGAGATATGCAATTTACTACAATTTTCTTTCGAAAATAGCAGCTCAAGTATAGATAATATCTGTTCTGATTTTTTGTACTTGATAACTCTATGGAAATTTTCTCTTTTCATTAAAACGAGCTTATTTAACTATATTTTGCATTTTTTATCATTATTTTACAGAGCCTACTTCGAAGCCTACTTCGAAGCCTACTTTGTCTATTTTTCAAGCTTTTTTAGGCACCTAAAACGCATTCCCTTGAGCCTATTTTTATCCGCTCTGATTATAAATCACAAAAAAACTTAACCTTCAAAAATATTCTGCATCAAAAAAATTGTAATTTATAAAAAATAATGATGAAATTATTCGTAATCGTAAAAATGTAAATTTGAAAGTAATTCCGATTTTTAAAATTATAATAATAAAAAAATTATCATTATAATAAGGGATTATCAAAAAAATTCACTAATTAAAATTTTATAATTATATACCAGAAACATTATTTTTTAAAGAGAACATTTCTACTGAATGAAGTTGATTTCTATTAATTATGAGCAACTGAAAAAAATATTTATTATTGTCAATAACAAAAAAATGAAACTTTTAAAATTGTTTCGTAATAATAAAATTGTAATTATAAATATAATAATAATAAACATAATTTTATCATAAAAATTATAATTTTAATAAGGGATTATCAAAATTATTCCCTTAAGAAAATTTCATAATCAAATACCAGAAAAAATTTGTATTTCATAAGAAAACATTTCTAAATCACATTTCTAAATCTTTCGCTTTCGAAACATTGAAATTTGCGTGAAATTGGTCCGAAGTTAGTTAAGTTTCCTACTCGTACGTTGCATACGAGCTCGAAGAAAAACATAGAAAAAACTGCGGAATCGACAATTGTAGGTATTCATTTTTCCAACGCAATCTCCAAGCTCGATCTCCGCGTACGTGACTACGCAGATCTAAGCGCGAGGTTTAATTAGACGTCAAACGTTTCGCGCTTCGCGTGCACGTTCACAGGCGTGTGCGGGCCCGCTGCCTATATCACGCCAATCAGTTAACCCGGCGTGGACTTGACGCTAATGCGTTCTGAATGCGACACTGTAAACAAAGGTGCCCAACGTTTCTGGCCCACTTCGCTAGAAAATGTTTACTCCGAAAGGCAATTTCATTTTGAAGAAGAAGAGAACGCATTTCAACGCAGCAGTAACTTTTTTTGTTGTTCTTCTCCAGTTGAATAATTAAAAAAATCGAGTTTTTCTTAGAATACTAAACAAATCTTAGTATTAAGTATTAGTCTAAAGTATTTTTATTATATATATATGAACAGCTAATAAATTATCATAAAAAATTTTAAAAATTATAAGATTATTATATTAAATATATATTAATTATATATTTTATTTATTTATAATAAATATTAATTTAAAATGAAAAATTTATGAAAAATTTCAATTGTTACAAATAAAAAAAAGCTCAATCAAGGTTTCCGTCATTCATGTGGAGGACGCGACTCGATTTTTTCGGAAGAGGAAGAAGCGCCGAAGTGGAACCGAAAGACAGAGGGTTGTGAATCGTGAGACGATCGTTGCAGACTGGTCGAACTAGCTTCGGGGTCAGTTTATCGCAAACAAATGGGTTACGCTTGTTCGGCGCCGTATTTTACCGGAATTTATTGTTTATTATTCCACCGCGTGGATGATATAAGGCCGTGTTTGCCCGAGGTAGCGTTAATGTCGTTAATGGCCCCACCGGTTCGACTTGGACTCCCATTCAGAAGCTACCAATTCAATGCAATTTTTATCCCCTCTCAAATTACGATTTACAGGAAAATTTTGCTACTTATATATGTATGAGAATTTAATTCATTCTTATAATTTACCTTGGATTGAGGAAATGACACCCCCCCCCCCTCACAACCGCAAATGAAATTATCTTTTAGAAAAATCAATGACATTCGTTTTGGATAATGTTTTTGACTTTAGAAAATGTCTTAGAATTACAAATAAGATACTTCGAGAAGTGTTTTGGGAATTCAAAATATCTTGAAAATTTTTAAAAAACTTTTTTAAAAGTGTCTTAGACACTTGGCAGTGTATTAGAGTTCCAAAAATGATACTTTTCAAAGACTTTTAATTCAAAATAAGACTTCATGGATTGTCTTTAAAATTTTAATAAACCACTTCAAGTAGTGTCTTCGACATTTAAAAGTGTTTTGAAATTCCGAATAAGACACATTGTAGTGTCTTATAATTTCAATAAGAGACTGCATGAAGTATCTCAGAGATTCAAGAGTGTCTTAAAATTGCGAATGAGACGCTTTTGAGTGTCTTAGATTTTTGAGTAAGACTTTTGTGAAGTGTCTTAGAAATGTCTGAATATCTTTGGATTTTCAAAGACACTTTGAGAAGTGTCTTACAATTCCAGAAAAGATACTTCAGAAGGTCTTTCAATTTTAATAAGACCCTTCAAGAAGTTTCTAGAAATTTGTAATAAACCACTTCAAGTAGTATCTAAGACGTTTGAAAATGTCTTCAAATTTTAATAAAACACCTCGAATAGTGTCTAAGACTTTTAAAAGTATTTTGAAATTCCATTCAAGATACATTAGAGTGTCTTATAATTTCAAATAAGAGACTTAACAAAGTATCTCAGAGATTCGGGAGTGTCTTAAAATTCCGAATGAGACGCTTCTGAATGTCTTAGATTTTCGAGTAAAACAGTTTTTAAAGTGTCTTAGAAATATCTGAATATCTTTAGATTTTCAAAGACCATTTGAAAAATGTCGTACAATTCCAGAAAAGATACTTCGGAAGATCTTGGAATTATAATAAGACACTTCTAGAAGTGTCTACAAATTTGTAATAAATTACTTCAAGTAGTGTCTGAGACGTTTGAAAGTGTCTTAGAATTTTTTAAAACACCTACAAAAGTGTTTTTGACATTAAAAAGTGTCTAAGATTTAGGAATAAGACACATTGCAGTGTCTTCGAATTTCAAATAAAATACTTCGAAAAGTGAATTGGAAATTCAAAATAAGACTTCAAAGATGGTCTTCAAATTTTTTATAAACCACATCAAATAGTGTCTTAGACGTTAAAAAGTGTCTTCGAATTTTATTAAACCATCTCGAATAGTGTCTTAGACATTCAAAAGTGTTTTGAAATTCCGAATAAGACACATTGGAGTGTCTTATAATGTCAAGTAAGAGACTTTACGAAGTATCTCAGAGATTTGAAAGTGTCTTAAAATTCCGAATGAGACGCTTCTGAGTGTCTTATATTTTCGAGTAAGACATTTTGTAAAGTGTCTAAGACATGTCTGAATATCTTAGAAATTTCAAAGACAATTTGAAAATGTCTTACAATTCCAGAAAAGATTCTTTAGATTATCTTTGAATTTTGGTAAGACACTTCAAGAAGTTTCTAGAAATTTGTGATAAATCATTTCAAGTAGTGTCTTAGACGTGTTTGAAAGTGTCTGAAACTTTTAATAAAGCACATCGAATAGTGTTTTGGTCATTTAAAAGTATTTTGAAATTCCACGTAAGACACATTGGAGTAACTTATTATTTCAAATAAGGGACTTTACGAAATATCTCAGAGATTCGAGAAAGTCTTGAAATTCTCAATGAGACGCTTCTGAGTGTCTTAGATTTTGGAGTAAGATATTTTGTAAAATGTCTTAGAAATGTCTGAATATCTTTGGATTTTCAAAGACAATTGGAAAAGTGTCTTAAAATTCTAGAAAAGATACTTCAGAAAATTTTGAATTTTTATAAGACACTCCAAGAAGTTTCTGGAAATTTGTACTCAACCACTTAAGTAGTGTCTTAGACGTTTAAAAGTGTCTTCAAATATTAATAAAACTCTTCGAAAAGTGTTTTGAACATTGAAGAGTGCTTTTAAATTCCATATAAGACACATTGGAGTGTCTTATAATTTCAAATAAGAGACTCTACGAAGTATCTCAGAGATTCGAGAGTGACTAAAAATTCCGAATGAGACGCTTCTGAGTGTCCTAGAACTTCGAGTAAGACATTTTGTAAAGTGTCTTAGAAATGTCTGAATATCTTTGGATTCTCAAAGACATTTTGAAAAGTGTCTTTAAATTCCAGAAATGATACTTCAGAGGATCTTTGAATTTTAATAAGACACTTCAAGAAGTGTCTACAAATTTGTGAAAAATCACTTTAAGAATTTGTGTACGATGTTTGAAAGTGTCTTAGAATTTTCTGAAAACACCTTCAAAAGTATTTTGAACACTAATAAGGGTATCATATTTCGGTATGAAAAATATAAAAGTGTTGTAGAATTTCCAATGACACACTTTAAGAATAGGATTGACATTCGATAGTGTCTTAGAATCCTAGATCAGACACTTTGAAGTGTCTTAACATTTCGAACAAGACACATTCGAGTGTTTTAGAATATCAAGTAAGGCATTTCAAGAAGTGTCTTGGGCATTTCTGAATATCTTGGAACTTTGAAAAAGACAGGTTAAGAAGTGTCTTATACACTTGAAAATTTCTGAGAATTCCGGAAAAGATACTTTTCAAGGAGTTCAAATTCAAAATAAGACTTCAAAGGTTGTCTTGAAATTTTTTATAAATCACTTCAAGTAGTGTATAAGATGTTTAAAAGTGTCTTCGAATAAAAAAAAACACCTCGAATAGTGTCTTGGACATTTAAAAGTGTTTTGAAATTCCGAACAAGACACATTGGAGTGTCTTATAATTTCAAATAAGAGTCTCAACGAAGTATCTCAAAAATTCGAAAGACACTTCAAGAGTT
This sequence comes from Platygaster orseoliae, assembly GCA_030522825.1. Classification (NCBI taxonomy): domain Eukaryota; kingdom Metazoa; phylum Arthropoda; class Insecta; order Hymenoptera; family Platygastridae; genus Platygaster; species Platygaster orseoliae. The sequence continues at coordinate 5,694 of JAPYZL010185470.1, forward strand.
CACTTTAAGAGACACTTCCAGAATTGTGTTGACATTCGATAGTGTCTTAGAATCTTAGATAAGACACTTTGAAGTGTCTTAGCATTTCGAACAAGACACTTTCGAGTGTCTTAGAAATACAAATAAGGCATTCCTAGAACATATCTTGGAGCAGAAGAAGTGTCTCAAACACTTGACAATTTCTGAGAATTCCGGAAAAGATACTTTTAAAGAACTCTTAATTTCAAAATATACACTTTGAGGATTGTCTTAAATTGTTGCATTGTTGTTGTTGAAAATTCAAGTGTCTTAGAATTATCATAAAACACCTTAAAAAGTTTTTTAGACATTGAAAAGTGTCTTCGAAATCCGAATAAGGCACATTGAAATTTCTTAGAATTTCAAACATGACACTTCAAGAAGTATCTTGGACATTCGAAGTCAGAAGTAGTGATTCTCATTTTTTCCCTTCGGAGAACGATAAAATCAGGACCCAGGTGAAAATTTTCATCCCATTTTGGGCGCTTTTGGAAAATTAGTCACGAAAACTTTAGTCAAGCAAATTATGTTTTGGAATTCTTACGTTACATTATGATGGATAAGTTTTTTCTTTTTTGAATTTCACACGAGTTGAAACAGTGATTATCTGTTGTCACATTAATTGTTCGATCGTAATCGAGGATTTGTCAGAATGACAAGAAATTTACATACCGTCTAATCATTTTCAGTGACTGATAAATGACGAGGTAAAATTAAAACTGTAGACTGAGTGATTAATTACATGAACTTGGTAAAAAGTACTTGCTATAATACATGTCGATCTGCGTTAAACGTATTTTCGATTTTAACTATTATGTGAAAGGGAAGTAAATTTAATTCATCTTAATTAAAAACCAATTAAATACAAATGATAATAAATATTTTTTAGATGTCGCAAAAAATTAGAAAACCGATAAAAAAACATGCAAATCCTCAAACTCTTTTTCTCGAAAGCATGTTATTTTGACTGGTCAAACAAACTCTTTCCACAATGAGCCAAACAAACAAAATACAAACTCCGATAACAAAAACTCTGGTCGTACATAAATTACGCTTTGAGTAAATGTCTCTGGATTTCGGAGATAAAGTTTATCAACCTCCGAACTCCCAACACCAACATTATTTTAACATACAAAAGTTCATTGATCGTCATGTATAACAAACAATCTCAATCACCAAGGATTGTTGTCTGTACTATCATTCATTGTCAGCGGAATCCCAACTGATAAACCACGAATGAAATACTTAACCCTGATTTTAAAAATTAATCTCGCAATACGTCGCTTTTAATCGAACGCCCTTTTCCACGAAAAAAAGTAATTGCTTGTTTACGCCCGTTGTAAAAAGTAAATAACATTAATGTTCTACGGCGAACGATCGCGGTGTCGTTATTCCCGTGCATTCGTTAGTGCATGTCGTATATAACGCTGCCAATTAATAAATTGGGAAAGAGTTTTGAATTTCGATGACGCTCGTTCGCCGCCATAAACGTCGTGTTTGCGCAATAAAGATGAAAAAAAGGGGAGAAAAAAAAGGTTCGGAGTAAAAAAAACCAAGGATTCAGGTTTTCTCCAACTACCGACGCGGTCGGTCCCTAAATCGTAACATATATCACAGAAACGCCGCAGGGGTTGTCCAACCAGATGCTCTGTCTTGTAAAATGAGCCTAAGAGGAAGGGGTGGGCCTTTGCTGTTAACGCACCCACCGTTTACAACTCGAGGGAGGTTCGGGAAAAAGTTTTTTTTTTTTTATACAGTAGCGTCCTCGGCTTCCGATTCACCCCACGAACAAAAGCGCGTCTCGTTTGGTATTCGGATAAGTCGTCGCGGCGGAAATATCGTGTAATTAAGTGACAGCGTCGTTTCGAAAATGACCGAGTACGTGTCCTGGTACTTGAAGATGTTCTCCTTTGAAAAACGAGTTTGGTTCGAGGTGTTTTTCGGAAGGAAGTTTGGGGAACGAGGAGTTTGTGATTATGCGTTGATGGGTTGAGAAAAGAATGTAGTAGTTTTTTGGGAAAAAAGTTTTGTATTGTATTTTTCAAAATGTTTGTGTTGGAGTAAGTTGTATATGTGTAGTGAGACTAGTGAAAAAATGTAGAAATTAATTGTAGAAGTTAATTCTATGTAGAAGTGGAAAATAGAATATGTTTAGTATTTTTTACTGGATATTAACTTGTGATTGCGATATTCGACGTTTTATTATATCGCATGGTTAAAATAAATATATTTGTGGTTGAATAATGAAAAATGAAATTGATATTGTAGATTTTCGTAGAGTATAGTAATTTTTACAATATTAATAGTAAAAATTATTAGGTTTTTTTTTCGAATCGAGAAAATTTTGAATTATTTTAAAAATATAATATTCATATAAGGAAATTTTTCTAATAAATAAATTTATTATAGAATTTTTCGTAATTATTGTAATTCTAATTTTTTGTAATTTCTAGATTATTTAAAAAATTTTCTAGATTTTTTCCAAGATTAGAAATTTTTTACAATTTACAGAATTTAAGACAATTTCTGATATTCTACAAAATTCTTCAGATCCTTTAATTTCTCAAATTTTTAAAGACTCGTACAGTTTTATTGAAATCTCATAAGTGATCAATGATTTTTGCAGTAAAAAACTTTTTTTATTTTTACAAAATTCAAAGATTACAACACAGTTTTTATAATTGAACAGAATTTTGTAAAAATCTCCATAATTTACAAAATTTATCGACATTTTGAAAGATTTTAAAAATTTATAGGAAATTGTGAAACGAAATATTAAAAATTAATAAAAATGTTATAAGAAAATAATTGAAATCGATTTTCTTTTGAATCATTAATTAAAAAAAATTTTAAAGACTTGTTGATTTTTATTGTAAATTGTCATTAACTTAAGTAAAAAATAAAATATGTTAGGCATTTTTTACTATATATCAACTTATAATTGCGATACATGGGGTATTACTATAATGTATGGTATAAATAAATATATTAATTGCCGAATCTACTATTGTATATGAAAAATGAAAATTATATTGTAGATTTTTCTAGAATATAGTAATTTTTACAATATTTATAGTAAAAATTATAAAGTTTTTTTCGAATAGAAAAAATTTTGAATTATTAGCAAAATATCAATTCATAGATTTTCTATATTTTTTAATTTCGAGATTATTTAAAATATTTTCTAGATTTTTCATACTTATATTTTATTCCAGTTCTAAATTTTTTTAAGATTCGAAATTTTTTACAATTTAAATAATTTAGGATGATTTCTGATACTCTACAAAATTCTTCAGATCCTTCGATTTTTCAAATTTTTGAAGACTCGTATAGTTTTATTGAAATCTCATAAGTGATCAATTATTTTTGCAGAAAAAAACATTTTTCATTTTTTTAAAATCCAAAGATTACAACACAGTTATTATAATTAAACGGAATTTTGAAAGATTTCCACAATTTACGAGATTATCGACATTTTTAGAGATTCTAAAAATTTATAGGAAATTGTGAAATTAAAATTTTAAAAATTAATGAAAATTTTTATATAATATTTATTGACATCGATTTTCTTTGGAAACTTTACTTTTTTTCAATTTTAAAGACTTGTTGATTTTTATTGTAAACTGTTATTCACTTAAGTAAAAAATACAGTATGTTGAGTATTTTTAACTATATATCAACTTATAATTATAATTAATAAATATAACAATTACTGAATTTACTATTGTACATGAAAAATCAAAATTATATTGTAGATTTTTCTAGAATATGGTAATTTTTACAGTATTTATAGTAAAAATTATTAGGTTTTTTTCGAATCCAGAAAATTTTGAATTATGTAGAAAATATTATATTCATAGATTTTCTATATTTTTCAATTTCAAGATTATTTAAAATATTTTCTAGATTTTTAATATTTCTATTTTATTTCATTTCTAAATTTTTTTCAAGATCCAAAATTTTTTACAACTTACAGAATTTAGGATGATTTCTGATATTGTACAAAATTCTTTAGATCCTGTAATTTTTCAAATTTTTAAAGACTCGTACAGTCTTATTGAAATCTCATAAGTGATAAATGATTTTTGCAGAAAAAAACATTTTTTTTAATTTTTGAAAACTCTAAGTTTACAACACAGTTTTTATAATTGAGCGGAATTTTGAAAAATTTCCAGAATTTACGAAATTTATCGACATTTTTAAAGATTCTAAAAATTCATTGGAAACTATAAAATTAAAATTTTTTAAATTAATGACAATTTTATATGATATTTATTGAAATCGATTTTCTTCGGAAACTTTACTTTTTAAAAATTTTAAAGACTTGTTGATTATTATTGTAAATTGTTATTCACTTAAGTAAAAAATGAAAAATGTTAAGTATTTTTTATTATATATCAACTTATGATTACGAAACATGGCATATTACTATAATGTATGGTAAAAATGTTTATATTAATTGCTGAATCTACTATTGTATATGCAAAATTAAAATTATACTGTGGATTTTCCTAGAATGTAGTAATTTTTACAAAATTTATAGTAAAAATTATTAGGTTGTATCATTGAGAAAATTTTGAATTATTTGGAAAATATATGATTCATAGATTTTCTAAATTTTTGTAATTTCTAGTCAATTAAAAAATTTTCTAGTTTTTTTCCAAGATTTGAAATTTTTTACAATTTACAGAATATAGAATAATTTATGATATTCTACAAAATTCTTCAAATCCTTCAATTTTTCAAATTTTTGAATACTCGCAGAGTTTTATTCAAATCTCTATAGGGATTTTTTCAGAAAAAAAACATTTTTCGATTTTATGAAAATTCAAAGACCACAACAAAGTTTTTATAGTTTAACGGAATTTTGAAAAATTTCTAGATTTTACGAAATTTATCGACATTTTTAAAGATTCTAAAAATTTATAGGAAATTATTGACAACCTTCAAAATGTCCATGATATTTATTGAAATCGATTCTCTTTGGAACCTTTATTTTTCAGTTTTGAAGAGTTGTTGATTTTCATTGTAAATTGTTATTGACTGAAATAAAAAATACAATATGTTAAGTTTTTTTCACTATGTATATATTAACTTATAATTGCAATATATGGTGTATTACTATAATAAATGGTAAAAATAAATATATTAATTTTTAAATCTACTATAATATATGAAGAATAAAAATAATATTTTAGATTTTCCTAAAGTAATTTATAAATAATATAAAAATATTCCTAGAATAATAGAAGTTATTTTTCCAGTATTTATAGTACAAACTAAAAGGTTATTTTCTGAGTGTATCTTTTGGAATCGATTAAATATTGAATTATTTGGGATAATCCAGATTCCTAAATTTTCTAAATATTTTGATTTCTGGATTTACTAACAAATCTTCTAGATTTTTCTAATTCTATTTTATATCATTTCTAGATTCTTTTTTTCGAGATTCAAAAATTTTTACAATTTACAGAAATTAGGATAGTTTCTGAAATTCTGAAAAATACTTCACATCCTTCAATTTTTCAAATTTTTGAAGACTAGAGATTTCAATAAAACTCTACAAAAGTGATCAATGATTTTTGCAGAAAAAAACATTTTTCGATTTTTCGAAAATTCAAAGACCACAGCACAGTTTTTATAGTTGAACGGAATTTTGAAATTTCCAGATTTTACGAAATTTATCGACATTTTTAAAGATTCTAAAAATTTATAGGACATTATTTACAACCTTCAAAATTTTCCATGATGTTTATTAAAATCGATTTTCTTTGGAACCTTTCATTTTTCAAAGTTTTAAAGAATTGTTTATGTGTATTGTATCCATCAATATTTACTTCGATCTTTTGGAGCCAAATAAATAGTCAAAAGAAACTATTTCCAAGCTTTCGGTCTTTTTATTATTAGACCCTCCTTGTAATCATTGAGACGCATTATTAATTCATTAAATTTTCACGCGGTTTGTCAAGATAACTTTAACATCGTTAAATAATTATCAAAAACATCGTCAATCAAATATGATTTTACAATCAGTACCTCCTGTGTAAGCGCTCGATTTGGAACTGAATGTGTATTGTAAAATGTTATTTACTTGTATTTTTTTATATCAACTTATAATTGCGATATATGGCGTATTACTATAATTTATGGTGAAAATAAATATATGAATGCTAAATTTACTATAATATATGACAAATTTAAATAATATTGTTGATTTTCATAGATATGGTAATTTTTACAATATTTATAGTACAAATTATAATTATTTTTTTCTCAGTGTATCTTTTGGAATGGAGAAAATTTTGTAAAAAACCTGTAATATTTAAAAAACATATATTTTACATTAAAAACTTATGAGGTATGTTGACGTCTAATTTCGAAAGTTAGGAATTCGTAATAAAAATTATTTGTTGAATGAACTTTTGTACAAAAACAAAGAAATTACATTATATACAGAAATTTTAATGACTAATTTTTACAACGTTTTTAATTGTAATAATGAATCGTAAACTTTCAAAATAAAAAAATTAGTAAACTAATTTTATGTAATAATTTTTCGAACAAAGCTTGGTTTTTGATAATATTTTAATAATTTTTGAACATCCATATTTTTCATTATTCTACAAAATTGGTAATTTTTTTCATTTCGCAGGTCATCTATGACTTAAACTTATTCGTTTTTATACTGAAAAATTATGTTTTCTAGGCAAAGTTTGTAAATTTTGATGAAAAAAAAAACTAGATAATACACGTAATATTTTACAATTTTTCATAAAAAAATTCAAGGTATAAAGAAAACTAGTACATAACTGTTTTTTTATTAGAATTAAACGTCTTGAAATAGTTTACAGTTAAGTAAACTGAAGTAAACGAAATAAAGTAAAAGAAACAAATTGAAGTAAACTTAAACAAACTTCTATTAATAGTTTTTCACACGTAAAAAGTTAATTTATTTCTCAATAGATAAAAAAAACTTTTCAAGTTTTTTCAAACATGTTATTAATAATTAACAATTTCCATAAATTTTAAGTAATTTGCAAAATAATTTTTTTGTTATTTTCTCCAAGTTATGGAACTTAAAAAATAATTATCCAATTTCCTACTTTTTCAAAAATTCATCTTGAAATTAATAAATCCCACAAATCGTTGCGCAGAAATCACGAAAACTGCGTGTTACGTTTCTGTAAAAATCATAGGAAAAGTTACGGTTTCGACGGTTTGGTGAGCCTGTAATTGAAAGCACTTTACGGACCCTTTAACAACGTGCAATCTCTCGCTCTCTCGAATTTGCATTTATCGTTGAGGGAGGCCTTTTAACGAAAATGACTTGTATGACATCTACCATGCATTCATACGACGCATAATTATTTATTACCTTCAAAATTCACCAATTTAAAATCTCGCAACCGAAAATTTCCAAATCATAATTACCTTTTCGCCGTATCCAAATGATGTAAATTTTGCCAATTTCTTCAAGTGTCAATCACTCCTACAATTTTTTATGACTTTTAATAAACAAATATTCAAATATTTTTCATGTCAAGCTTACTTTTGAACTTTTTTTACAGTGTTACAAAATAAATGATGTATGAGGTTTCATGAAATTCTTTTGTTTTTGAATTTGTTGAAATGCAGTTAAACTGATTTTTATCATCATTAAAAAATTTCCAATTTTTTATGACTTAATAAACAAATTAATTTTGTGTGCAATCAGTGTTGTGACTTTTATTTTTTCAACTTGAAAATTGATTTTCAATTTCGAGGAATAACGTTTTTTCCCAAGTTAATGATTTTCAAGGAGACAATGTATTTTTATCGGTTTCTATTTTAAAATAAGTATTTCATCGTAATTCTAAGTTGTTTGAGATATCGTAATTAAATGGCATTATTGGAACGTTGAACTTTTGTTGAAAACTTGTGTAAATTACAGTCAATGTCCGAAATGAATGCTTTTGCAATTGACTTTTTTACCTGATGATTTTCTTGGAAGACAATGAGCGTTTAAACGTAATTTGACGATACTTATTTAGTTTTGAATATCGAAATGAGAACATCGACTTTTGAACTTTTTATCTGTCACTGGGGTAAGTAACTTTCAATTTTGTTAATTGCCAAAAAAATTTTTTTTACTATCTCACATACACGATTTTGCAGTGTGTTGAAAGTATTTTTATTTCGTAATTTATTCACACGATAATACTTTAAAATTTAAGACTCTTCATTTACGAAATATACTTGGAAATTTTATATTTTTTCAATTTCTTGATTCTGTACGAAATTGATTAAGAATAATTTTAATGAAATATGCAAAATCATTTTATTTAATTAGATGAAAAATTGGCTTTTGTGATTTTCAAAGTCATTTTAGTAAACTCTATAGAAATGTTAATAATAAAATTTTACAAAATAGCAATTTTTTGGTTTATAAATTCTTTGAAGTTTTTTTGGAAAATACGTGTTTTGAGTTTTTTTTTTCATAGAGAATTAAAGTTAGTAGATAATCTAGAAAACTAGCAATTATTCAAAAATTAAAAAAATTGTTTTTTGGCACTTTATCTAAAAAAAGTTAATACAAAAGTTTTCCTACAAATGTTAAAATTTTTCAAAATTTTAAACTTCCCGTAATTTTACATAAGTTAATCTTAAATGTTTCAATAAAATTATTTAACTATTACTAATACAATTCAAAATCTTCAATTTATTGAACTCATTCTGGTTTTTTTCTATATTATAATCCAATTGAATAAAAAAAGGAATATTCAAAATTATTGTACGCCAAGAAATTCGCGAAATTTATAATTTAAAATTGTTTATCATGAAAAATAGTTTTTTTTTAAACATTATTTTTATAATGATTCGAGTTAATTGATGAAAAAATACTGAAATTTTTCAAAGTTTTACGATAATTGTCAATTTTACTGAAAAAAGAATGTATTTTTTTCGTTTAAACGTGATTTGAAATATCGAAATGCGGAGATTGACTTTTGAACTTCATTTTTATCTATCATTGGGTCAGTAACTATTAATTTTGTTAATTGCCAAAAAAATTTTTTCTATTATCTCACATACACGATTTTGCAATATGCTTAAAGTATTTTTATCTAGTAATTTATTCACATGATAATACTTTATTATTTAAGACTCTTCATTTACGAAATATTCTTGGAACTTTTATATTTTTTTAATTTCTTGATTCTGTATAAAATTGGTTAAGAATAATTTTAATGAAATATGCAAAATTATTTAATTTAATTATATGAAAAAATTAGCTTTTGTGATTTTTTAAGTCATTTTAGTAAATTCTATGAAAATGTTAATAATAAAATTCTACAGAATAGGAAATTTTTTGGTTTATTAATTCTTTGAAGTTTTTGTGGAAAATACGTATTTTGAGTATTTTTTTTTTCATACAGAATTAGACTTGGAAAAAAATCCAGAAAACTAGCAATTATTCAAAAATTTAAAAATCGTTTAGCCGTAATTTATCATGGATAAAAAAAGTGAATACAAAAGTTTTCCTACAAATGTTTAAATGTTCGAAAATCTCAAACTTCCAGTAATTTCACGAAAGTCAATCTATAATGTTTTAATAAAATTGTTTATTAATTACTATTGAAATGAACAATCTTAAATTTATTGAACTCATTTTGGTTTTTTTTTCTATATCATGAATATTCAAAATTATTGTTCATCAATAAATTCGCGAAATTTACGGTTTAAAATTGTTTATCATGAAAAATAATAATTTTTTTACATTTTTCTTATAATTCCAGTTAATTGATGAAAAAATACTTTAATTTTTCAAAGTTTTACGATAATTGTCAATTTTACTGAAAAATTAACATATTTTTTTCGACCGCAAAAATATGTCCGAAATGAATACATTAATAAAATTTGACAAAATAGCAATTTTTTGGTTTATTGAATACGTGTTTTGTGCTTTTTTTTCCTTCAGAATTAGAGTTAGTAAGAAATCCAGAAAACTAGAATTTATTCAAAATTTAAAAAATTGTTTTTAGGTAGTTTATATTAAATAAAAAAAGTAAGTCAAAAGTTTTCCTGCAAATGTTTAAATTTTTGAAAATCTCAAACTTCCATTAATTTTGCGAAAATCAATCTCTAATATTTCAATAAAATTGTTTAATTATTACTTCTGAAATTCAAAATCTTCAGTTTATTAAACTTATTTTGGTTTTTTTTTTATATCATCCAGTTGAATAAAAAAAGGAATATTCAAAATTATTGTACTGCAATAAATTCACAAAATCTACGGTTTAAAATTGTTTATCATGAAAGATAGTTTTTTTTTATACATTATTTTTATAATGAATCCAGTTAATTAATGAAAAAATATTTAAATTTTTCAAAATTTTACTGAAAATATAACATATTTTTTTTCGACCGCAAAAATATGTCCGAAATGAATACATTTAAAATCGATTTTTTTACCTGCTGATTTTCTTAAAAGACAATGAGCGTTAAAACGTGATTTTAAATATCGAAATGAGGAGATTGACTTTTGAACTTTATTTTTATCTATCACTGGGGTCAGTAACTATTCATTCTATTAATTGCCAACAAAATTTTTTCTATTATCTCACATACACGATTTTGCAATGTGATAAAAGTATTTTTATCTAGTAATTTATTCACATGATAATACTTTATTAATTAAGACTCTTCATTTACGAAACATTTTACTTAGAAATTCTATTTTTTTTTTTTCAATTTCTTGATTCTGTACAAAACTGGCTAAGGATAATTTAAATGAAATATGCAAAATCATTTTATTTAGTTGTACGAAGAAAAAATATTAGGATTTTTGAAGTCAATAAAAATTTAAATAAATAAAATTTTTTTAAAAGATTATTAAAATTTTGTTAATTCTTTGAAGTTTTTTAGGAAAATTACGTGGTTAGTGTTTTGAGCTTTTTTTATTTAGAATTTGAGTTATACGAAAATCTAGAAAAATAGGAATTATTCAAAAATTATTAAAATTGTTTTTTGGTAATTTATTTTAAGTAAAAAAGCTGAATACAATAATTTTTGAAAGTTTTCCCACGAATGTTGAAATTGTCACAAATCTTACACTTCCAGTGATTTTACGGAAGTCAATCTTTTTTATTTTAATAAAATTGTTCATTTATTACTACTAAAAATGAAAAAATTCCAATTCATCATTTCAGAGAAATTCATCCAAAACGGGAAGAAATTTACAACATTTCAGTTTAAAATTGTTTATCATGAAAAATGTTTTCGACTCATAATTTCAATAATAATTCCCGTTAATTATTCTCTTTTAAAATAACTTCGATAAAATAAAAAAATATCAACATTTCCAAAATTCTAAACATCAGAAATGATAAAAAAAAGTACTATTGCAACACGAAGCTGTCATAAAATCCTCAAAATAATTCCATACGCCTCCATAATTAACCGATCAATCAACACTCCAAAACTTCACCATCCAAAAAAATTCCTACAAAAACCAAAAGGAACCGAAAAAGGAAATCATCGGGTTAAATCATTAAAAACACATTTTGACTGGACTTGCTATAACATATATATTCGAAATTGCCACGACTTGTCGTGAAAAAACATATGCATATTTACATGGGTTCGTTTCTTCATTTGTACAAAGAACATTACTTCGATTCGCTCTAATTTATTAACTCGATTTCGTCCGCGTCATTGGAAAATGGATGAAAAATTTTATCAGTAATCAAATTCTTCACGAGGATTACAATTTTGTTCTAAGCGTTGGTTTTTCAGCACCTCGCGTCAATAAATATAAAAAACCAAAACTCGACGTTGAATTTTTTTTTCGTGGATTGCACTGTGATGAAAAAAAAAAAAAAAACGTACGCGGGACAAACGATATAAATAATCGTAATCGCAAATAATAGAAAAAAAAGAAGAACGAGAATGTCGCTGACAATAATTAGTTGCGATAAGTGGTACGATATTATCGATATAATAATAAAACCCTAAATAATCGAAAAAAAGTGATGGAGGGGTATTCGCATACACACAAATTCTTGCGCAGGCCAATTATGATCCTCGTTCGTACAATAAATACGACGTTAAATTAAAAAAAGTTCAGGGGGGGGTAAGGAAGATGAGGATCTTAACGAGATAACTGAAAAATAAAAACTTGCACTTTATATTTACATATTCTCTCAACTTTGATCTCGTATTTCGAAAATATCATACACATCAACATGTCGCTTCTTCTTTATCATTTTTATTTATATATTTATATATTTATATATATATGTGTGTATATATATATACATTACATAAATATACTATGTACAATCGAATACTAGCAATATCCGCAACGTGAAGTATGCGATTACTTTTTTTTAACGAATCGTTATCACAGTGGTTACTTGGTGAGAACCCGAGCGACTCGTTGACGGGAATCACTGAATCCTTATCTCCGCGACGAGTTTTTTCACCTGCTATAAAATTTTCCCGATTTTTCGGGCTGTTTTTCAGGATTCAGAATTTTATCCCGAGGGTCATTGTGTTAAAAATTGACTTATCGTGAAAATTCTTTAACCACTCGTCGCGGATTTCCCTGAGTTTTCCGGGGAGAACGTGGGGGTCGAACTGGTCCCGCCGTTCCACCGCAGAATCGGAAAGATCCAGCAATTCCAGTTATAAAAATTCGAAAAAAAAGGAGTTTAAGAAAAGAAAAAAATGACGAAAATCAAGAACGCGAACGCCGGTGCGTTGGTCGGCTCCTGGTGACGTCGTTGGGTCGCGGGATCCTCGACGACGCGGAAAACGGCGGCTCCCGTCGGCCCCCACGTTTCCGTCAATTTTTTTTTTCGCGTCTTTCAATTCGGATCCTTCCGAGTCTCAGGCCTCGATCCATCCGTCCTTGTCTAAGCTATCCTATGAGGTCAGTGAGACATTCTGCGTTAAGTGTCTTTCTGTGCTGGGTTTCTTTTTGGGAGAAATTAAAAAGGCTTAGAACGGGTCACACGTCGCCTTAAGACCCGTTTTCTCGACGCAAAAAAAAGTTCGGAAAATGGGACTTAAAGGCTGCAAAAGGGTCCGTCCTAAAAAGGCGGGTTTTGATTTTTCTGAGAATTTATACTTAGAAAATGTTTATGCAATAAGCATGGCCTGTGTTGAGGCGAGGAAATTTTTTCAAGTTTTAGCGTGGGGCGTTCAATATGACAAGAGAAATGGAAAATTAACGTAAGCGTGGTCGAGGATGCGTCGTGATTTTTTAAGGAAAATCTTGCATTTTTTTTAGATATGAGGATCTTTTCTAAATTTTTTTTTTCCTGAGAAATTTCAGTTGGTTTCAGTATTTTTTCTGCACTATAAAAAATTCATTTCTTAGTGATATAAAAGTTTTTTTCTCATTCTACTTATTTATTCAACGCACAGAATTTTTGTTATTATAACATGCTGGAAAATATTACCTTACAATATTAGAAGTTTTGAAAAGAAACTCACGAAAAGCATTTCGGAAGTTGGATTAGATAAGAAAGTTCAATGTATAAAGTATGTAATTTCAGAATAGCCATTTGATGAAAACGTTGACCTTTGAAAAAAAAATAGCGTTAACTGAAAGATAAAAAAAAATTGCAAAATAAAGTCGATTTTATTTTCAGCAGTATTTTTCAAGTAATAATTTTGTAACTAAAAAATTTTATGCTTACAAAAAAGTGTAAGAGAATATCATTTCAACTATAATTTACTCATTGAACTATACAATTTCAATATTATGATTATAAAAACTTTTTAATGAGATAAATTACATATGAAAGTCGTAGAAATATAAATTTGTAAATTCATGCAAACATTATATGAATTCCAATTTTAAGACCGAATTTACTTTGAAAAAAGTATAAACTATTATTCTATTAATAGAATTGTGCAATAAAATGAATGTTAGAAAATTCAGTGTTATTTTCTCTATAACTGTACAATACGACCCAACACAAATTTCATCATATTGCTCATGAATCACATTTTTTTGGTACGTACACGACAGTGCCTAGTATTTCAACATTTTTTTCTCGGATAATAATTATTTTATCTTCTGAAAAAGCAAGAAAAAAGTCGATTTCCAATTTTGCTGAAGATTAAACTTGAATTAAATAATTGAATGATTTTAAATTCTCAGGAAACGCAAAAATTAATTATTTAAGTATCGTTTCTGACATAACATTTTTCATTAATATTAATGAGAAAAATTGATACAATTTTCAACATGATGCTATTAGTAATCTATAACACAACTTATTAATGTGTTGGCATTAGATTTTAACAAATTTTATCGTTGCTCTTGTTTCTGAACAAAGCAACAATATCAATTTTAATAACATTAGCCCATTTTAAATAAAAAAATCATTTATTTATTGTTAAAAAGTAATTAGTTTCAGGATAAAAAAATTACATACACCATTAATTATGTTTTTAAAATAAATGAAGATTGGGCCAAAAGAATTACATTTTCCAATTAATCAATGTTTAAACAAAAACAATCCCTTTTTTACTTCGTGTAGAAGTGCAGTTTGCTTGTTAAAATACCCGAAAGTGAATTATTAGCTAACTGTGAAAAAAAAACAGGAATTTTAGAAATTGCTTTTTTTTAACGAAAAGTTAATGGGTCTGGGACAGAAAACTTCCGTCTTATCAAAATAGGTATTTTCAAAATAACAAGAATTGTGTACCTGAATAGTTTTCTCGAACGTTATTCAGGAATTTCTGCATCATTAAGACAAGATAAATAATATTGTTCAGGAAATCAACCATGAATCACGATGTCATCTAAAAACGAAACTTCCATAGAATTTCAAAATATTTATACTCAGTTCCGATTAATCATCAAACATTCTGTCAGATATTAAAGAAAAAAGAAATTCCAGAAGTTTGGGTTTCCACAAAATCTATAAATATTGACACGTCATGACGTAATACTCAAAACCTCAAGAAAACCCTCGACACATCCTCATCAGACTAACCCTTCCCCCCAATAAATCCAAAAAGTTGAAGCTTACATGTGCGAGATCTGCGGCATGTTGGCGGAATGTTGCTGGATAAGGGACTCCGGCGATAGCCCTTGCGAGTAGACCCCTTGGTGCACAACGTTCTGGTCGTGCTGGAGATACATGGACATTTGCTGTCGCAGCATGTCGTTATGTTGAAGTTGCTGCTGTTGCTGGGACTGTTGCTGGGTCATGTACTCTCGTTTGATGGACCCGGATGCCGAAGAAGACGCGGCGACGCCCGTAGGTGTAGGTGTGTGGATGCCCGCGCTCGCTGGACTCGTGGGTTCGGACTTGATACTGCTACCGCTAGGACTGTGGCTGGACATTTGCGATCCAGGTTGGGCCTGATGGTACGGCGAAGGTGAACCAGCCGGGACATTGGTCGAGCCGCCGTATCCTCCTCCGTAGCCGTTCATGTAGTTGTTGATGGGACTTGGACTACCGCCACCCATGTGGCCCATGTCGTACCTGGGATATCCGGCTGCGACGGCGGCGCTCAAATGGCTCCCGTAACCCGGGTGATTTTGATATGTGGCTTCCATCATGTACCCGTTCGGCATGTACCCATTCGCGACCTGGTACACGTCCCGTGAGAGCTGGGCCTGCTGGGGTCCCCCGGCTTGGCCGACTTGCCTCTGATCGACTCCCAAAATGCCCCCGACGCCGCCGACTCCGGCACCGAGCTGGAATTTATCTTTTTTCATGAGGGTCTTGGTTTTGCGCCTCGGCCGGTACTTGTAGTCGGGGTGTTCTTTCATGTGAACAGCCCTCAACCTTTTGGCTTCATCTATGAACGGCCGTTTCTCGCTCTCCGTGAGGAGTTTCCACTCAGCTCCCAGGCGTTTCGAAATCTCGGAATTGTGCATCTTCGGGTTCTCTTGGGCCATTTTGCGCCTCTGGCCTCGGGACCACACCATGAACGCGTTCATCGGCCTCTTGACGCGGTCCAAGTTATTGTTTTTGTTGCTATTGTTGTTGTTGTTGTTCTGGGGATTGGCGTGCTGGGTCTGGCCTGTGGGCTGAGGCGCTTGCTGGGACTGCTGATGGGGATGGTGTTGTTGAGGCAGGCCGTGCATTGACTGTTGTTGCTGCTGTTGACCAGGTTGTTGCTGTTGTTGCTGCTGCTGCTGCTGCATCGCGCCGTAATGATGCTGGGGATTCTGGTGATGATGGGACATGGCGCCTAAACCACCGAGCACGCTGCTTGGCGGGCTTCCAGACAAAGCGGGGCTGTGGACGATCGAGCTCAGGGCGCCGTATGGTGGGACGCCCGTGTGGTGACCCATGGGTGAGACACCCTGGTGCGGGTGCGGTGGCATTTGCCCGTGCAAACTGCCGCCCTTCATGTCCGTCTCCATCGTCAGCATCTCTTCCTCCCTGTGCCCGTACAGCTTGCCGGCCTTTTTGTTACCGATACAAGCCAAGGAACACAAAAATAACCCACGACACACGCCCTAGTTTCTCTTTCGCGGTTTTTCCGGGGTCAACACCGAGACATGTGAATTAACCGCACTCACTACTTTCACGAACGATACCGTTTCTTCGTATATACCTGTCCGGACACTGCTCAAAAGACACTGGCTGCTTCGCGCGAACGATACGATACACTTGGGCTCCTGACCGTAACTGAGAAACTCACGCTACGAACACTCACGTTCGGTGGAGGGGAGTCCAAGTTCCCTTTCTCCACCTCACAGGAGACCTTTCGACTGGCTCTGAGTTCCACGAATCCGCGCCGACCCGACTACCACGTGCACGTTTGCTAATTCCGTCCTGCACCGACCTATTCTCATCGGGCGCTTACTCGGAATTCGCTCGCTTTTCTCGGAATCGAAAATCGCGACTCGACGGGTTTCTCGGAACGCGTTGCTGAGACACGACGATAGGGACCTCACTCGTGAAGAGACGGGTGACTTCTGACTGTGAGCGCGAAATTCGTGTTTCAGTCAACTCTCAGTTTCCCCAAGCCGCTCGCCCTTTCCGCCCCTGACCCAGCTTGCCTCTCTACGATCCCCTCTCCGAGCGAGTCTCGGCGAACGAGATGTCGGGCGAGGATCGATTGGCACGCGAGCCTGCCATCATTCCCGTCGACCAATCACGAGGCGAGAAACCGGTGGAACGGTCCAACCCCGTGGCTGACGTCCACCGGCTTTTTTTTCTTGCTACGGCGCATGCGCCGCGGACCGAGTGTTTACTTCGCGAGACGCGCGATGGGTTTTGCGTTGCACATCGCTTCTATGGCTGGTCAAGGGGGCAAGGGGTGGGGGAGGGATTGGGTCAAGGGGGTGGAATGCGTTTCGCCAGGGGGTTGCGGGGATAGGGGGGGGGGTGGATTTATTGAATCGCATTCTTGGGTAGGTTGTTTGGGGGTGTTTATTTTGGGATAGCCGAGTACTGGGAGTAAGTAATTTTTGTTTTTT
>JAPYZL010185497.1:0-10016 GCA_030522825.1 Platygaster orseoliae
CTCATTGCTGGTATTGCGCCAAGCATCCTGTTTTTACAATACTCGAAATTACGCGTTTTTCCCGTTTTACGAAACTCATGTCATCGGGACGTGACATTCCTGCCCCCTTAGGTGCGCACGTCCTCGTGCGCTTACATGGTATATTTTTCAAAATTTACTTCGCCGAAGCGTCACAAAGGTGTTCAAATTCTAATTTTTGTACGCACGAGTACGCAATTAACAGTACAACGTGGGGTGAGGGTGTGTCCGGCGCATGCGGTGCATTATCCAATGCCGCCCCTGCCCCCTTAGGTATAGGCATGTCCTCGTGCACTATTTCGACAATCAGCTGGTAAAATTGAAGTCTGAATGGTACAATCGTTAAAACTTTTAATAAGAGGGTTCTGTTTACTCAGTGATCCCTGGTATCCTTTTCTGCTCTCATTCTTCTTTAATACAAATTATTGAAATATCTACAAGAGGAAAGCGTTGGTGGTGTGGTTTGTTTCTTGAAGTGAAGCGGTCCAGTTATTGCTGTTGAGCATGCAGGTTTTGACAACGGAATTTTTCTTTCGTTGAATTCAGAGTCTTCGTCCTTGTTGCTGGGCACCAAGTCATCAACTGTATATGTCGTGACGTGAATGTCCTAAGTTACCATAAGATTTTCCTTTAATTGCAATGTTGAATGACAAGCTCGATTGACAGCTGCATCAAGTCCATGGAAGAAAATTTTCTTTTATCCCCTTGTCCAGGATTCTTCACATTTTTCAATTGGGGTTTGAAAATTAGTTTTTCGTGACACATAAACGTCGAATTTTCCTTCTCTCTTGACTTGAGGCGCTCGCTTTTTCAAGACATGGTCCGATTTATTTCCCACTTCTTCCAGATCACTTGTGTTTGTTGTTGGTTTCGCCATGTGCAATTAAAACTTCTTTCGTGCTGACTGTATGTCCTCGGAAAAGCCTTCTGTGTAGCCTGTACTTCGGTAGGTAGCAAGAATCTCGTCTGGTATTTCGCTCTTGTAGTGAAAGTAGTAAATTGAAGTTTATATGGCATTTAGGTAATAAGGATCACTGCGTAAAACATTTATTATTATACTATTGTGGAAATTGTAGAATTACTTCATAGACATTGTATATCTCGTTATTCTATCCGTCATTTCTGACATTTTGAGTACTGTGCTGCTGTCTCGCTCTTAAAGTGATAAATCAGGCATTTTTCTTGCAATACAATTTCAAACGTATAGACCCAATTTACAGTGTAATTATGTAGGTTGAGCTACTTACAAGCATCACGCGTAGAATGCGTGGCAAGATTGCGATTTTACAATTGAATTACAGGGATTATACAACTGAACATGTGACTTTGGAGATTTGAATCTATCGTTGAAATCCTTCTTTAACTGAAAATGTTTTCTCGTGCGTGTTGTCGACCCTGCTGAGAATATCAGATCGGTGCGTGTGAGCTCGTATTTCATTGGATTCGACCCGTATGGAATGGTTCCTGTCTCGAATTCCATGTGTTGCAGTTGAATACTGCATTATGTACGTAGCATCCAAGACTTCAGCCGATATATTAATACTCGAACCAAGATTGGTCATTCCATTAGTGTAAGTAGTTTATTAGGTTTGAACAGTGTTCTGTTGCTGAAAAACTCAAATCATATATATTAAATGCTGAAAATAATAAAATTTCATTAATCATCCTACACTAGGAGAAAAAGGTTGTCGATAAGGACTTTTTCTCTTCTTTTTCTTTTATTTGTTCGTGTTGAATGAGTACTTAAATAGACTTAAAATTTATTTGGCAAAACCGCTGTTTTGAGCCTTCATTTTTTTTTTTTTTTTTTTTTTTTGTAAAACTCGTCCAAATTTGTGGCCCATTCTTTAACTTTTGACCCAATAAAACAAGAAATAGAAATTCCCTTTATAATACGCAATTGACTTAAATTCTAGATTTTCAATTTAAAATTAGAGAATGCCGTTGGAATTCAGTTTCATCGTAAAATGAACTCACTTATCAAAGTTTCTCTCTCTTTCCATATTCCAAACGAAATTCCCACGAAATCTGAAACGAATATCCATCATTGACTGACGAAACTGGTTGATGTGCAAAAGAGTTTCCCTGTACTGCCTCTGAGAAGCCTTAATACATCCAAGGTCTTTGATTTCGATATCTCTTGGGGTGATACGTTGCATCTCGAACGAATTTTGGGTGTTTCTGTCAGTTTTGTCTGTGATGGTTCTCTTTGGTTTCAGTAAGGTTGTTTCGGGGGTCTGCTGGATATTGCTAACGGGGTCGAATGAATTTTCTGTATGTGGATCTGGGTTATTGACAAGGGATTCGTTAATCACTATCGACGGTTGCGTTTGTTTCGTCTGTTTCTCATCGTCCTTCTGCTCACGTATCCAACCAAGGAGGGAAAAAATAGAATCTGATTTAGAGCAAAACGACGTTTTAAACAGGCACCATACTATACCTAAAACAGATGGGACTCCTACCATACCCACTATCGTCCATAATGTATTGTCGTTCCAATCGATTTTTTCGTTTGCCATTTTTTGTCGTAGCTCTCTTGTTTTCTCAATTATTCGTGTAAGCTCTACATCCTGTACAAGATTCTTTTTCATTTTAGCGGTATCGAGCTCATGCGACTTCTCGATCTGGGACATGATTTCGGTCAGATTCGCTTCCTGCTCACCAAGCGTATGTCTGAGAATCTCTTGGATGTCCAATTTATTTCTGGTACCCACTACAGTCTGAATTTTAGATTCTATCTCCTCAGAGGCTGTCAAAACGGCTGTTTGGGAGATTGCTTGGCATTTTGGGGCTAGTGTGAAAATTCCTTGACCACTTAACGAGATCTCTTCTGTAATCGCGCCCCCGCACTGGATATTAATGATTTTCTCCCCTGCACAAGAGTATAACCAGGCGTTTTCGGAATCCAATTCTTCCCAGTAAATTTCCTGTATCGAGGCAGTCCGTATATTACACTTGGTAAAATCTTTGAAGTTCGGGTTCGCCAAAATTTGTATCTCGCAGTCAGAGTCTTTGTTAATAGAGAAAACTGTCTTTACTTCCTTACAAATGCGCATTGTATCTACTACGTGGCAACGCATGATCTCCCTTACTTCTAATACAAAGTAATGTGAGAAATCACTTGATATTGCGACGAAAATAGCATGAGGTTGGAGGTATGCGAATGTCTTAGTTAAAGGATCTTGTAAGGTCGGGAGTATGTGAGTTTCGTAAAGTACAAACCTTCGTGCTTCAAGTAAGGGGAACTCCAAAACATTAGTGATTGTGGAGTTAGTTGCAAAAATCGCAATTTTAGCAATATCTAACAGTTGTGCCATACCCCTCTCGGTCAGTTCGACTGGAAATTGTGTGTCTGAGTTTGCCAACTGTATGTTTTTACTCATAGTTAGTAAAATTCTAACAGGTAAAAATTCAGGGTGTACTCTTCCCATTTTTGCGAATAATATTGCATTTTCCGTAGTACTAACATCTAATTCGTAGTTCGTCACGTATATTTCTAACAATGATGCCATGTATGAAACTTCCGTCTCCTCTTTAATTTTATCGATCGCATTTGCTCCTGCTATCATTTTCTCTTTGAAAACCTTAACTTTTTCTTCCAAATCGCTAATTTTTTCTGTGTGTAGTCTCAATTTTCTGTCAATGATAGAAGTCTGATTCAAAAATAAGTCAGTGAGTTCCAGAGTATTATCGCGCGCTGTACTCAATATTTTCTTTACCGCTTCAAATTCGTTTTCGGTGGCTGTACCGAAAAGTACGCGAGACACTTCGCCCACGAAACTCAAAATCGCCCGCTTCTGTACCCTATTTCTAGGCGAGATTATCTTTGTTGCTTCCTCGTATTGCTTGTCAGCATTTTCTAATCGTAATTGAGCGTTTTCTATCATTAATCTTACTTTGCATATTTTCATGGTATCGCAGTGTTTTCGGACTGTCTTCAAGAACTGGCGTAGGGAAGAACTCCAGTTCGTAAGATGGTGTAAGTCGATATGATTGACGATTTTCCATTTTCTTGATGTGATGCCGACAGTTCCCCTTTTTTCGAAATATATTCCAGGCGAGTTTCTGATTTCAAATACTCCTGCGTTTCGAGTGGCCACGGCGATACTGCGGAATAATATTGATCATTATTCGGCGTCCGAAAGTGTAACCTTCGGAAGAGTTACTTTAGGAAAATGGGCTCGTTTAACTTTTGCCATCGGAATAGTTCTTTCTTCGTTATTGTCGTCAATAACTCTCACGCAATTCTTATCTTTATTAATTGACACTACTTCATAGGGGCCTCTGTACTCGTCGTCAAATTTCGTGTTTTTAATTGGTTTCAATTCAAAAATAAAGTCGCCAACTGAGAAATTCTGTATGTTGAGCTTTCGATCAAAGTACCTCTTAGCTCTGACTTTAGAATTCATCAGGTTTGCTTCAGCGTCTGCTCTTAGGTCGTGTAAACGTGCTGATAGCTCCTCGAAGTACTCGTCATACGTTGTATCATCTCTGATGGCTGGTGACGAGGTCATCACTCTACATTTTTTCCCATAAACCAACTCAAATGGCGTGTATAGAGTACTTTCGTTCTTCGCTGTGTTAAACGCCCACATTGCGTAAGTTAAATACTTAGTCCATTTTCTCTCTCTGCTAATGAAAAATTTCAAATACTCAGCGAGTGATGCATGGCTTCGTTCCAGCGATGCGTTTCCGTGAGCATAGTAGATTGAACAGAAAATTTGTTCGATCTCGAAAAGTTTAGCGAGCTCTGCATTTATGGCACTTGTGAAATATTTCGCGTTGTCTGATATGATATATTTTGGCGTACCAACTTGTAAAAAGATTCGTTCTGTCAATGCCGTTGCTATTGTCTTGCTGTCGATTTTCGGAACCGGTATCGCGAAGCTGTATTTCGTTAGCATGCACATGGCAGTTAGAATATACTGTGGTTTCGCATGTGGTTGGTTGGGCGGCGTTACTGGTCCATAAATATCTATCGCAAGTCTCTCAAAACTATCTCGGCCTCCCTCAGTCAGTACCATGGGCATTTTTGTCTTTACTCGAGTCAGTTTTTTAATCTGACAGCCCTTGCATGCCCTTACAAGGTCCTCCACCTGACCTCTCATTCCATTCCAATAAAATTCTTCCTCCAGTTTGTCATATGTCTTTGTCATCCCTTTATGCCCGTTGATACCTCCATGAATTTCTTCTATTATTTGTTGTCTGTTTTCTAATGATGGGACTTTGAAAATTTTCCTGCACAAAATTATACTCATTTTTTGATCCATAAAGGTTAATCTCATTTTCGAATTGAATTGTTCCCAAATTGCTGAATTCATCATTTCCGTATCCTTTGTAATTGCAAATTCTTTAATTCCTGATATTTCTAATGTTTGTTTCAAAACTTCCAATGCATCATTAATTTCTTTGTAAGTTGGCTGTTTTTCCTCTGATTGTTTAATAATGAGTCCAAGGAAATATAATTCGGCCTTTTTATTCAAAATTATTTTATTTTTTAGTGGAAAGTTCTTTTTATTTATTTGGATTGATTTCTTTTCTAATAAGTGACGTATTGTGTTTGTGTTGAGTGAGCCATCATTTGCCAAAAGATATACAACATTAGTGTTTTCTTGTAGAGCATTCCTCGTTGAGATTTTGAAGGTGCTTTCAAGTTCATTGTTAATTGATGTTATTTCAGTAGATTTTGATTTCTGCTTAGTTTTCACAGTTCGTTTTTCATTTAAATTAGACAATTTACTTTGATTTCCTTTAATTTGATTTGGATTTAATTCATAAAATAAAATGTAGGCTTGGGAGCTATTGAATTTCCGAGCATTTGTCCTTGAGACTATTTCACCATTATTGGAAGAATCTCCCTCGTGAATAATCGCAGAAATCATTTTATACTGAAGTGTTTCTTTTTTATCAAATGTTCGACATTCGATGTTGATGCTCATCTCAAATTTAATGTGCTTGCTTATTTTGTTACCTGAATTATCAAATCTGTTTAGTAAAAGGCATAATATTTTTGGTGGTTTTCTCAAATATATCTGACATGTAGACGGAACTTTCATTTTGCATTTTTCACAAGTGTAGTCTTTCTCATCTTTATTCTCTGGTTTGAAATAATTTTTAATCGCTTCTTCTACTGAATCTATATCAAGGATTGATAATTGGAGTTGATTCGTATTTGTTGTTGTAATAATTTTCGAATTACATTCCTTGCATACAATTTCAGTTTCCAATTCGATATTAAAATATGAATCGATGAGATTTATATTAAAAGGGTTTCGATGTCGTTCTCTACATATTAAATTCATTTTCTGAAGAATGTGACCTAGGATTTCATTAGCATCTTGTTGTTCACCCGGAATCATTCCTGGACAATAATCGTTCAGTTTGTTTAAGATCTTATTTGGTTTGATAGCTTCGCCTGTTCTTCTGTGGGACTCACGTAATGTCTCTGCAATAGTACAGATAAAGCATTCGTTTTCTGTTTGGGTTCCTTTATCAGTACAAATCTCAATGTTTATTAGCCAACTAATAAAAGCTGGAACATGAAATAATGCCTGTAACGTGCTGTTCAAATAGCAAGTATTACCCAAATTATACAATCCAGATCCCACAAGAAGATTTTCTTTCCAACCAAGTTCAATGAAATTTTCTGTATTTGTGTTATTATTTTTATCTTTTCTTATATTGATTAAATTTTCTGAGTCATTTTCAGATTCCTTAGTCTTTTCATTCTGCGTATTTTCAATCTCCTTGCATAGTATTTCATCGTTTGTATTGTTTTTTGTGTAGTTATTCCGATTCTCAGTTTCCTCATCGATTGATTCAAGTATTTCCGCGTTTTTTGGTTCATTGGCTTGACTGTTGCCATCTTTCTGCGTAAATTTTATCTTGTCAGAGACATCGCGTTCGCTCGTGTCTGTTTCTGTTACCTCGTCTATATACAGTTCTTCCATTTCATTTTCTGATAATTCTTTATCCGGATTTGTTTCATTATCAAATCTACAAATTTTCTTTCTGTGTCGAATTTTATCTTTTGATTGATTTGATTCTGAACTACTTCCGAATTGCTCTTTCCTTTTATTTCCACACAACGTATGTTTATCATTTTTATTTATTTTATTCTCGCTTCCAATTATAATTATTTCGTTTTCTTTATTTTCAGAGTTACTGCATATTTCTCCATTTTTATCCTTATATTCAATTGTTTGCTTTTCGGTCGCATTTTCATTATCTTCAGTTTCTGACAGATCTTCAAAGTCCGATAAAAATTTTTCTTTTACTTTGTTTCCATAGCATGCATCTTCGTTCTCTTGTTCATTTCTTTCGGTTATGTTCTGGCCTTTTGTTTTCGGAGAAATATCGGAAAAACCAGGTATTTGAGGCCATGTATTCACGGTATCTAAATTAGCGTTGTCAGATATATCCTTTTCAATAGTATTTTCAATAATAGTTTTCTCGAATTTCATTTTTTTATTTTCATTATTCGTAATGTCAATTTCGTTATTCGCGCCTTCTGTCTCACTGACAGTTTTTTCGTTTTCATTTATTCTAATAGTCATATTCTCATTAACAATACCAATTTTTTGATTACCAATAACGCTTTTTGGATTTTCTTTTTCCTTCAAATATTTTTTTACTTGACCTCTGGTTCTAATTTTTTCCAATTTTTCTTTCTCCGAACAATCGGTGTCCTCCGATTCCACCGATTCGTATGACCAATGCTGTTTCTTTTCACGCTTTTTCCGTGTCTTCTTCAACACTCTATTGCATTTTTCTTGTTCAATGGTTTCTTCATTCGTTGTGTCATATTCCCAGTACGTTTTTTGTTGTTCTAACTCGATGTCATCGTTTTCGTCGTCTTCGTCATTTTCGTAGTACCAATATTTCTTTTTGACTTTCTTCTTCGATGTTTCTAGTTGACATTTTTCTGCTTCTAGCTTTTCTGGATCGGTCGCTGCTTGGCTTTTGTGAAATTTGCGTACTTTCTTCTCCTTTGGTTCAATTTCATTTTTCTCGTTTTTGCTTGGTTGGTTTTCTTTTTTATTTTGTTGTTTCGTTGATTCTTCTTGTTGAGTTCCTTTAATCACTACTTTCTTTTTGTCGGACATTTCGCTATCTGTGGTGTTTCTTTTCATGTTCAATGCAATCGGTTGGGTTTCTCGATAATGCATCGGCGACGACGTTGCTCGCACCCGTACGATAGGCTATACTGTAATCATAATCCTCTAATTGAATGCGCCACCTCATTAACCTTGGAGCTGGTTTTTTCGTTCGGGTGAGATGACTCAGTGGACAGTGATCGGAAAGAAGCGTAAATTTCTGCCCAAAAATATATGGCCTAAATTGTTCGACAGCGTATACTAGTGCAAGAGCCTCTTTTTCGGTGGTCGAGTAGTTTACTTCGGCGTCAATTAACGATCGTGAGGCATATGCTATTGGCAGATCCTTACCAATTTCGCCCTGAGATAACATACAACCGATCGCGTAATTCGAGGCATCGCAACTTATCAAAAATTCCTTGGAGAAGTCTGGCAATTGCAAAATCGGTTTTTCTAACAATTTGTTTCTCAATATGTCAAATGCTTCTTGCTGTTCTGTTTTCCATTCAAATTTTGTAGTCTTTTTCAATAATTGAGTCAGAGGTCGTGCTATCTGAGCAAAATTTCTTATAAATCTACGGAAATACGAAACCAAGCCAAGGAAAGATTTGACCTTTTTTTGGTCTTTCGGTGGAGGGTAGTTTTTTAATGCCTGCAGTTTTTTCTCGTCGGGTTTAACTGAATTCCGCGAGATTTGGTGGCCTAAATATACGACATCTTTTTTCAGAAACTGGCATTTTTCCGGTTGAAGTACAAGATTTGCGCTTCGTAATCTATTCATTAGACGTTCGAACCTTTTGCCGTGTTCCTCCAGATCTTTAGCAAAGATGATAATGTCGTCCAAGTACACAAGACACTCGACGTACGTCATACCTGCCAAAACATTGTTCATTAACCTAGAAAAACACGCAGGACTTGTTTTCAACCCGAAAGGCAACCTATTGAACTCGTAAAGACCGTTCATTGTAGCGAATGCTGTCTTGTGCTTTGTCTCCGGGTGCAGCGGTATTTGGTGGAAGCCTGCTGCAAGGTCGAAGGTGCTAAAATACTGAGCTCCTCCTAGGCAATCGAGCAAGGTCGTAATGTTCTCAAGGGGAAAGTTGTCGCTAACGGTCTTTAGATTGAGTTGTCGGAAGTCAATCACCATTCTGTATCTCTTTTCGCCATCTGGTCCCGGCTTTTTGGGTACGATCCAGACAGGGGATGAGTAAGCGCTCTGCGATGGTTCGATGATGCCATTTTGTAACATTTCGCCAACCTGTTTTGTAATTTCGTCTCTCTGAGTCGGAGCAAATCGATACTGGCATTTTGCCTTGACTGGGATGTCGTCGGTTGTTTCAATTTTGTGGTACGTCGCGTTTGTGTGATCTAGTATTTCGTTTTCTAAATGAAAATTGTCCTGGTATTTCTTTATTAGTTTAATAACGTGTGTTTTTTCTTCGTGGTGGAGTTCGCTGAGGTCAATTTTTGCCAATATTTGCTCGTATCGTTCTTCCGTACACTCTTCTACCGATACTCTCTGCACCTTTGCATCCTTAAGCTGATTGAGCTTTGCGAAATCATTCCGGTGGTTAATTCTATCGACTCGTTCAACTTCTATCAACTCAATACAGGGTCTTTTCACTGTTAGAGTTTCCTCGCTGGTGTTTACTGCGTATAAGTATGCGGCGCCATTTACGTTCTTAACTAAAGCCCTTCCCATATGTATATCTGGGCCCGCATTCAGCCTAGGAATGTACCCTTCTTTGACAGTGTTGTTCAAGACGCGTACGTACGTCAACTGCCTTGATCTCGGTGGTAAAATCATAATATCCTCGTTGAATACGATTTCTTGGTCGCCCATAAAAACTGCCCTTTCCGCGTAAGAAATTACGGCACCGCTGCGTTCGAAAAAAATCGTAC
>JAPYZL010185506.1:0-15639 GCA_030522825.1 Platygaster orseoliae
GATTACTTTGAAGGGGACAAAATAGATATTCATGAATAAATAAATAATTCTTGAAAAAACATGAAATTCGCGATACTTTTTGAACAAACCTCGTACACGATTTACAATGAGTATTCCAGTTTTCATTAGATAATTTAGGAGAATTTTAAATCTACTGAATGCAAATAGTACTATACGAGTAAATGAATTGTAATTTATACTATACTATTTATTACAAATTATTTAATATATGTGTAGAGTGAAACATTAAAGAAATTATTTCACCTTTTACAGTGGTGTAACTATAGAAATGGGGGCTCCAGTCGGACTCTTACTAGAGGGGCCTTACCAGGAAAATTTTTTGAATCATTTAAACTTTTCCTCCTCAACCCCCTCTTCCCATCATAAATAAAAATGTTCATTGCTCAGGATTTCAAAGGGATGTACTATTCAAGGTGCAGATTCAGATCGTGTCGAAAAAAAGGATCAAGTGATCAACTGTTACATTGCAAACATGTATCCTATCTTGATATATAAAACTGCTAATTTATGCTATATTACAAAAAAGAAGTTGAATTCGAAAGCTTGAATCTTAGTTTTCTTATCCAAAATTGTAAATGTGAAATCGGAAATTTTTACTTTAAATTGAAAATTTTGTATTCTTATTTATTAATATCTTAAGTTCTTTTTTCGACTAAGAATGTATATATCGTATTAACAATTATTTCAGACTTTCGATGTGAATTATTCGATTTCGAATTTATGATTCTAAATTTGTAATTTCGAATTTCAATTAGCCTATCTTCATTTCAAAATATTAAATTTAAAATTTGGAATCATGCAATTTAAATTTGTCTTCTATCAAAATGTTGAATTTTAAAGTTTAGAGGTTTGGATACACTTTTAACATTAAAGGCTTTTGTTGAAAACAAATTTCTTACTTTTACTATCCATTGTATATTGCTATAATTAGTTCTGCGTTGGTATTTTCTATGTTTGCCTTTTTAATAAATTATTTTCGTGTATTATTTATCAGTTAATATTGCTAATTTTTCATCGTTTGTTGCCAAATATGAATTGTGAACTAGAATAATCAAATGTAAGTTTCAATTTCAATCTCAACATTTTTGGTTTTTCAAATCCTCAATGTAATACTTTTAATTTTTGATTGAAAATTATAATATATAATAAAGGATTTTAAATGGATTATGTGTGATTAAAATTGCGCATTCTTGGTTCTTGGTTCATCATTTGTAATGTTCCTTACAAATTTCAAATTTGAAACTGTTTAGAAGAAGTTTTTTTATATTCAATCCAATTCGTGAGTTCTAAATTCCACGGTTAACTTTATTTCTTACTTTGCATGTGTCGTCATGATTGTGAATTTTTTCGAGTATCGTACAAATTCGTACGATACTCGAATTCGTATCGTACAAATTCGAGTATTATTAAGTAAAGTTTGAACGGAAAGTTTCATTCTTGATGTTAAATTTTTAATTTGCAGTTAGAACCTTGAAATCTGCACTGAACATTTTGAATCTTGTACGTGTTAATATTTTGAGTTTTGGATTTCATTTCTGTTAAATTTTTAATTCTGAATTTTACTTTTAGTTCATGTAATTCAAATTTTGAATGTCTACTTCTAATTTTTCAATGTTCATCTTAAATTTTAACTTTCGACCCTAAATTGCAGATTGAGCAATTTCAATATTGGGAAACAGAGAAAAATTAATTTTCACTAAGAAATCCAGATGTTGTAACTTATATTTATTGTTCTGCAGAATTTTTAATTTTAAATAAAGCTGAATGATGCGAATGTCATAACATAACCGCATGGAAATATTCTTATGATCTATAATATATATTATAAAGTTGCAGTCACTTATCAGAGGTACATTGACTTCGAAAATTACCTTAAAATTAACCCTTTCAAAAAGCAATTCACGTTTCAACTCGAACTCCAACAATCATTATTTTAACCACGTACACGTATTTTAAACTCATGATTCTGACTCCAAAAAATGATAATATGTACATGCAACAGCAACAAGGATTGTTAACAGAAGTTTGTTTTTGTTCGATATTGGTCCCTCTTAATTCAGTGTGACAAACTCCCAAAACCTTGAAAGAAAAAAAAAAAAATATTCGCAAGAATGGAACATGGAAAACATGCTCGACTGAAATAGCGTGAAAATTTGAAAAAGAAAGAACACACTAGAAATATAATATCAAGCGGGCAACGAATAATAATTACTAGAACAAATCAAAATTTTTTGTTTTTTCATATTGAACATTCTTTTCTTATATTCAGATTAGAAAAAAAAAATTGTTCTCTTACAACATTTGGGGGGCCATTAGTGCTCGGGGTCCCGGTTTATGATACTGGTAGGACCGGTGGTGGTTACGCCACTGACTTTTTATAATTTATCTCTTTCACTTTGTATAGTATGATATTCCATCTGCTGAGAAAGAATATTGTAAATATACGGATGTATGTCCCGAAAATTGATATATTGTAAAAGTTAAAATATATTTTTGATTTTTTCAACATTTTGTATTATGTATTGCTTAAATTTACAAATTTCAGTTTTACCGAATCATAAAATCTTTTCACGACTCACAAAAATTTATTAACGTATACTGGATTTCTAGATTCTAATTGAAATTTACGAAATAATTGATTATCCTTCGTACGGTAAAAATTTTATGATTTTAACAAATTATAAAGACAAGTCATGATTCCTGTAGGTTAACATTTTCTGCAATTTTCGATATTAATGAACATCACCTGAAGTTCTAAAAATGTTTAAGATTTTTTAGAATTATTGATTATTTTATTCATATTACGAGTTAGAAATAACTTTCCAAATTTTATATGAATTGGTTTCATTCATTTAGATTTTTTATAATTTTTAAACATTTTCTTAGATTCACAACGTTGAATTTAAATAAAATAGGGAAAAGTTCATAAAATCAAAAAATATTTTTTTAGGTATATAAACTTTTGAAGTTTCAAACACAAAACACAGTATTTAAAACTTCCCGAAATTGATTAAACGTTGTCAAACTTGAAAAGATATTACAATCTTTTTTAAAATTTTCTATGTTTTTCGAATTTTCATTTGATTTTCATTTGATGAAAAAATTTGATAACAAACAGAATTAACATTATATATATATATTTTTTGAAATGCTACATACTGATGAATTTTTTCGAATTGTATCATAGATGGTCCTCTGAATTCAAAATATTTTGCATTTTATAAATTTTCCAAATTTAAAAAATTATGAAAATAATCCATAACTTTCCAAGTTTTATTTCAATTTGTCTAATTAATAAAATTTCTTCATTTTTTTTCAATACTTTAAAGTTTTTCACATTACCATTAAAAAGAAAAAACATAATCATGAAAATTCCGAAGAAAAATCATTATAATCGCAATTTTTAAAGTCTTTGAACATTTCCTGAAATTCAACAATTTTTTCAACATTTTTCATAAAATTACTGAGAGTCTTGAAAATTTAATAATTAGTGTCTTAAATGCAAAGTACAGGAATATTATCTAGTAGAATTTAGAACTTCTGTATTTTGAATGTAGAATTTTATAAATGTATTAAATTTTCTGTAGTTCTTGAATCCTACACGAAGAAAAAAGGATTTGCTATACAATTCAGCAAAAAGATGTGCTGTTGCAACACAACTGGACAGAATTAATTTTTTTTGCAACAGTAGCTTATTTTCGTATTGCCTCAACATACATTTTTTGCTTCTAGAGCACAATCATCATGCATAAAATTCCATTGCATAGTAACTTTGCTTTGAAAACAAAAAAGATTCGTCGAGGCGACAAAAAAAAATGCTACTGCAGCAGAATAAATTTGTCCTCCCAAGTTGTGTTGAAACAACACATCTTTTTGCTAATACAACAAATCCTTTTTTTCTGCAAAACATGTAAATGAGAAAGATTTCGTATTTGAAACCAGTTATTCATAAATGAACAAACAAATTATTTCATAAAAATGTATTGTTAATTAGGAATTTTCGTTCTATTGTAAAATTTTCGAAAAAATATCTAATGGATAGCAAGTCAGTTTTTTAAATGTAGATATTACTTTTTACTATAAAATATTGTATTCGTGACTTTGTTTTGAATATTGCAGTTTTTAATAAAAAATTTCTTATTATTCTACTTTATTTATGGCAAGTATTCACAAATTTTGCCAGTATTCCATATAAATATAGTTTAGTATAAAAGAAATTTATGTAAAAAAGTGTTATATTCGAGGTTTAACTAAAATTGTAATTTTCATGGTGAAAAGTACAATATTTTTTTCTTACACGAAAAAAAGGATTGGCTGTAGCAGCAAAAAATTGCTGTTTCTACACAACTTAATCGAACGAATTTTTTTTGCAAAAGTAGCTTATCTTTTTCTGGCCCCAACATGGAAAAAAATTTTTTATTCATTTAATAAAAATTTCATTATCCCTGTATCAAATTAATTCGTTTTATTGCTACAAGAAATTTTTTCATCAGCACAAAATACATAATTCTTGTTCCAAAATAACACGTTATTATGCTTTTAAAAATTTCACTGGTACCGATGAAAAAAATTTTCTTGATATATGGACGATGAAATTTTCATTGGATGAAAGAAGATTTTTTTTCCATGAATAAATCTTTTTTGCTAGCACAGCACAATCTTTATGCATAAAATCCCAATGCACAGTAATTCTGCTCTAGTAACACAACAGATTTGTCGAGGCAACAAAAAAGTAAGTTACTACTGCAAAAAATTTTTTCTTCCAAGTTGTGTTGAAACAGCACTTCTTTTTACTGAAACAGCGAATCTCTTTTTTTTCTGTGTACAGTAATGTCTTTTATTCAACGCCGTGTAGAAAAGGCCATTTTTCTACACTAGTGAAGAAATGCACTATTATTCAACGCCGTATAGAAAAGGCAACTTTTCCACACTAGTGAAGAAATATACTATTTCGCTAATCGAATTAGTCAAATTCAACCAACTCAAACTAAGAAACTCCATATTTTTCGGATTTCCAATTCTATCATTCCATAATCACACACACCACAAACAATCCCAATAAACATTCCACACGTTTTTTCATTTTCAAAGTCAAAGCTATTTTTTTCGTCAACCGATACGATTTTAATCGGACAATGAAATAATTCGAGCTGGTGGCATCGCACTGTGGCTATCAAAAACCGCAAGTCCCGGTGAAAAAGGACCCAGCTTTATTTCATTTACACGCCATTCACGGGCCGTATTCAAGAAAGCTTGCGTTTTTCTTTTCCAGGACAATCCCGCCCTGCGGCGCGAGGTCTCACGCCTCGACATTGACCATCGCCATTCGTCCTTTTCATTCTATTCGATTGACAGCGTCCTCTCATTGTTGATCATGAACGACGAAAGAAGAAAGTACTTTGACTACGAGACGAAAGATACGTGATCAATACGATCTACTATGTGTCGTGAAATCTCTTTTTTTTATCCTCACTCGCGAATCTACCAGGGAGGAGGGGTAAACGTCCCCCTTGTGCTTCAAGTTCCACATTTTGGGGGTCGTCCACGATTTCGTGGCTTTTTTCAGACCTTCCCCTCTCCCAAAAATTATTCCTACAAGCAGAGAAATAAATGGATGTCACATCCATCAAAAGGTTGAAGAAAATATTTTGAATTTTTATTTTTTTTGAAGGATATTATAGTGCTTTTTTTCATGTTAAACCCTAAATTGCATAACTTTTATTTTTAATGCAAGAAAGGTATTAATTTCAAAGTTGAGATCATATTATTAGATTTCTACCACACTTGACGATTAAGAAAAACTTCATACTTTGGATCTCACATATTTATTTACAAAAGTTTATAATTTTGAGGTTTCTACGAAAATTGCAAATCGGCATCTACACCATAAAACCTAACATATACATTCGTTCTTGAATAGTAAGATCCAAAAATATTTAGTGTTGAACTCTTGCTATCTTCTCCAGTAGCCCAATTTATGAATTCCCTTTGCTGGAAAACACTCGTATATATATCTGGGTAATCAGAATGACAGCTAATCTGGGGTTCGACAGTGTGACTAGCAGATACAAGGCCTATAACTGAATTGTTGAAAACTAGAGGACCTCCGGAGTCACCCTAAAGAAAAAAATTATAATATGTCAATCGCATGAATATTCTCATAAGAATCATGAAGTTCTTGTGTACTGAACATTTCTGTAATTTTTCTATAACTTAAAGTGATTTTTTTGAATATTTTCTGCATGGGCGTAGGCAGAAAAATTTTCGGGAGGGGTTTATAGAAAAAAATATATATCTTCTTCGGGATATCATCATTTTTGTATTCCAGAGTCACACATTTTGCATATAGCTGTATAATATGTAATGGAATAGAATTCGGTTCTTGCGGTTTTCAAGTCACGGAGATTTAGAATTTTTTTATAATATTCATATTCGTCGTAATAATTCTTCAGTATATTTGTATACCTTGAAGTAATATTGTAAAATGGATTTCTAAATTGCTTTCTAGAATTCAATGCTCTAGGAATAATAGAAGAAATTTGAATATTTTGTTAGACTTTGGATTAGATAATTCATAAATTTTTTGAATTTTCGTATTGTACGTTATTTATTGAATTGTGTTGTATTTTCTAGTATTTTTATAGATTTCTAATATTTCTATAGATCGTTTCATGGATTTATTGAATTTGATTATATAGTATTGAAAATGTCAACGAACAGTGGCGTAGCAATACATTTCGGCGCCCGGGACACAATATGGGAAATGCCCCCCCCCCAACCCGAATGAAATTATCTTTGAGAAAAATTGATGACATTCGTTTTGGATAATGTTTTTGACATTAAAAAGTGTCTCAGAATTCCAAATAAGGCACATTGGAGTGTTTTAGAATTTCAAATAAGATACTCCAAGAAGTGTCTTGGAAATTCAAAATATCTTGAAAATTTTTGAAAACACTTAAAAAAGTGTCTTAGATACTTAAAAGTGTATTAGAGTTCCAGAAAAGATACTTTTCAAGAACTTTAAATTCAAAATAAGACTTCAAGGATTGTCTTCAAATTTTTTATGAATCACTTCAAGTAGTGTCTTAGACGTTTAAAAGTGTCTTCAAATTTAAAAAAACACATCGAATGGTGTCTTGGACATTTAAAAGTGTTTCGAGATTCCGAATAAGATACATTGGAGTATCTTATAATTTCAAATAAGAGATTTTATGAATTATCTCAGAGATTCGAGAGTGTCTTAAAATTCCGTATGAGACGCTTCTGAGTGTCTTATAACTTCGAGTAAGACATTTTGTAAAGTGTCTTAGAAATGTCTGATTATCTTCGGATTTTCAAAGACACTTTGAAAAGTGTCTTACAATTCCAGAAAAGATACTTCAGAAGATCTTTGAATTTTAATAAGACACTTCAAGAAGTATCTACAAATTTGTCGTAAATCACTTTAGGAATTAGTGTGTCAAACGTTTGAAAGTGTCCTAAAATTTTCTTAAAACACCTTTAAAAGTGTTTTGAATATTAAAAAGTGTCTCATAATTCGGTATAAAAAACATACAAGTATTTTAGAATTTCTAATGAGACACTTCAAGAATTGTGTTGACATTCGATAGTGTCTTAGAATCCTAAATAAGACACGTTGAAGTGTCTTAGCATTTCGGACAAGACACTTTCGAGTGTCTAAGAAATTCAAATAAGGCATTTCAAGTCTTATACACTTGAAAATTTCTGAGAATTCCGGAAAAGATACTTTTAAAGGTCTTTTAATTTTAAAATAGACACTTCGAGGATTGTCTTAAATTATTGCATTAATCACTCAAAGAATTGACTTAGACGTTGAAAGTGTCTTAGAATTTTCATAAAATATCTTAAAAAAGTGTTGTGGATATCGAAAAGTGTCTTCGAATTCAGAATGAGGCACATTGAAATTTCTTAGAATTTCAAATATGACACTTCAAGAAGTATCTTGGACATTCGAAGTCAGAAGTAGTGATTCTCATTTTTTTCCTTCGGAGAACGATAAAATCGACGATTCAGGTGGGAATTTTCATCCCTTTTTCTGCGATTTTGGAAAATTAGTTACGCTCGAAAAACAGGTAGAATTGCGCTACTCGATGGTAGCCGATTTGCCGTTCCTTTAATTTGGCGCCCGGGGCGACTGCCCCCTTCGCCCCTCCCTCGCTACGCCACTGTCAACGAATATAATTTTTCAGAAAATAGTAACATTTTTTTGTAGATTTTCAGTTTTGTTATTATTATTTTTTTTTGGTGCTTATACAACTGAAGAAATTCCTAGTATTTATATATGGTTTTCTGTATAAATTTATAAAATTATATATACCATAGAATTAAAAGTTGCATAAGTTTGATTGTTTAAAAAACACAGTCTTTTTATATCAATAGATTTATAATATTTATCGCATTTTCCTTTAAAAAATCATGAAATATTGAAGAGTTTTGCACTATTTTTATATATTTCTTATATTTTTTTAGATCGCTAGATAGATTTCTAGGATTTGATGTCCTAGAATTCGAGTTTCGAAAGGTTTTTAGTATTTTATAGGTTTTTTTCGTGTTTGAGTATTTTTATGAATAAATAGAATTTCTTATTTCTGTAGATTACTATTTATGTTTTTTAGACTCTGATGCTATAGAATTAAAAGTTTCCTGAATCTTAAATATTCGTTCAGATTGTTCAGAAAATAGTTTTTTCATAGAATCCTATTACTTTTACACTTACTAGTATTTTTTCCAGTATTTGTATGATTCGAAAAACTTTCTGAAATTTTTTAGAATTTCTCTGTAAATTTGCAAAAAACCATTTTCCATGGTTAAACGTTTTTTAGATTTTTTAAATTCTATTTAGTAACTCTTCTTTTTCTCTTTATGAC
The DNA here is from genome assembly GCA_030522825.1 of Platygaster orseoliae. NCBI lineage: Eukaryota > Metazoa > Arthropoda > Insecta > Hymenoptera > Platygastridae > Platygaster > Platygaster orseoliae. Next base: position 8,910 of record JAPYZL010185506.1, read on the forward strand.
TCACTGACAAGGAAGGTACCCGAAGTGTCCCCCTCCGATTTTCATACTTTTTGGATATTTTGTAGAGGACATAAATAAAAAAAACAGGTATTTTTTTTATCGGTGGAAAAATGGTTTTAGGGGTAGTTTCACCCCTCCAAAATAGAGGTTGCATATGTCAATTTCGCTGTATCTCGCATACAAAAAATTATTTTTGACTCGGATCTTTTTTCAAAAATTTTATTTCAGTGAGAAATGGAAAAAAAAATTTTCAAATTTTTTACACCCCCTTCAAGGGGGTGAACCGAACCCCCCATAACGGTCATGAGGGTGAAAAAAATTATAAATATAATTAAAAATTTCTAAAAAAAAATGTTATTTTTTGCACCAAAACACTGTTTACGTGTTTTTGTGTTTTTCCGAAAAAAAATTTTTTGGGGGTGAACATCCCTTAGAGCATATACGTATATATTCGGGTATACGTCATATGAAAACCACGATCGATTGTCTCGATAGTTGATAGATAGATGTAATTCGACGTTTTTTAATGTAAATATGTGTACTTCTACAAGATATGTGACGATCAATATGTGACGATTCAGCACATTAAAAGTTCATTTTAGGGGTTGACAATGTAGCAATCCCTTAAAACAAGGGGGTGCTGATGCCGATTTTCCAGTTTCTCGCATACTAAACATGATATTTGACTCGGGTCTTTTTTAAAAAGTAGTATTTCTATCAGAAACGAAGAAAATTTTTTTTTCAAATTTTTACACCCCCTTCAAGAGGGTATACCGAATCACCCCTAACGGTCTTGAGGGTAAAAAAGTTATGAATATGATCAAAAATTTTTGAAAAAAAAATTTTATTTTTGGCACTAAAACACTTTTGACGTGTTTTTGTGTTTTTCTGAAAAAAATTTTTTTAGGGTTGAACATCTCTTAAAGCAAATACGTATATACTCGAGTATACGTCACATGAAAACCACGATTGTCTTAATACCCTTGTAAAAAAAATATAGTTTCCATAGTTTTTTTTCACAAGGGTAGCGTGAAGCTAGACGTTTGAGATGCAAAACTTTCACAAGATTTGTGAGGACTTCTTTGAGTATATTACAAGTTCATTTTAGGGGTTGAAAAAGTCGCGATCCCTTGAAACAAGGGAGTGTAAATACCGATTTTGCGGTTTCTTGAATAATAATCATGATATTTGATTCGGATATTTTTTAAAAAGTGATAGTTTGACAAGAAATAGAAGCATGCAATTTTTTGCATGTTTCCACGCCCTCACAAGGGAACGAAATAACATTTTACATAGTTATCGAAGATTTCAATTTTTCTGCTGAATTTCGCATGCATCTTGATTATTATTATATCAGATTTTTATTGCGATGAATTATTCTTATGAAATACTTGGAAAACGCACTCACCTATACATTTTAGTGCCATCATATTATTGCGTTTTTCTTTTGTTGTGACAGTGCGTAAAATATTTCATCTGTAAATAAATTATAATAGACTCGTCTTATTCGTTTATGATAAAGAGAATAGATGATTTTTTCTGGAATAGCGTACAATGTTATTAGCATCATGTTCGATCATCAGTGTCGATGAACTGCTATCAACAATGTAGCAGATCGCATAAAGCAGATGACACTGAAAATTATCACCGTTTATTCCATTGTTGTCTAGAACTTTGTGAATGCGTTTCCTTGTTTTAAGGGATCGCTGCTATTTCAAACCCTAAAATGAACTTGTAATATACGCAAAGAAGTCCTCACAAATCTTGTGAAAGTTTTGCATCTCAAACGTCTAGCTTCACGCTATTGAGACAATCGTGGTTTTCATGTGACGCGGTTTTCATGTGTATCGTGGTTTTCATGTAGATCGTGGTTTTCATGTGACGTAAGGAATGTTCACACCCAAAAAAAATTTTTTCGGAAAAACACAAAAACACGTCAAAAGTGTTTTGGTGCCAAAAATAACATTTTTTTTTTCAAAAATTTTTGATCATATTCATAATTTTTTTACCCTCAAGACCGTTAGGGGTGATTCAGTTTACCCTTTTGAAGGGGGTGTAAAAATTTGAAAAAAAAAATTTTTCTTCGTTTCTTATCGAAATACTATTTTTTAGAAAAGATCCGAGTCAAATATCATGTTTAGTATGCGAGAAACTGAAAAATCGGCATCCGCACCCCCTTGTTTTAAGGGATTGCTACATTTTCAACCTCTAAAATGAACTTTTAATGTGCTGAATCGTCACATATCGATCGTCACATGTCTTGTAGAGGTACACATATTTACATTAAAAAACGTCGAATTACTCGCTATCGAGACAATCGATCGTGGTTTTCATATGACGTATACCCGAATATATACGTATATGCTCTAAGGGATATCCACCCGAAAAAATTTTTTTTTCGGAAAAACACAAAAACACATAAACAGTGTTTTGGTGCAAAAAATAACATTTTTTTTAAATTTTTAATTATATTTATGATTCTTTTTAACCCTCAAGACCGTTAGGGATGGTTCGGTTTACCCCCTTGAAGGGGGTGTAAAAATTTGAATTTTTTTTCCATTTCCGACTAAAATAAAATTTTTGAAAAAAGATCCGAGTCAAAAATAATTTTTTGTATGCGAGATACAGCGAAATTGACATATGCAACCCCTTCTTGGAGGGGTCAAACTACCCCTAAAACCGTTTTTCCGCCGATAAAAAAAATACGTGTTTTTTCGATTTATGTCCTCTACAAAATATCCAAAAAGTATGAAAATCGGAGGGGGACACTTCGGGTACCTTTCTTGTAAGCAGAAACAATTGTTCAAATGTATTTTTTCTACGTTATTCTAGCAAAACACTCATAATTATTATTTTGTTCGAAAATAATTTTTTCTGATTATTTTCATCTTTGAGATAGTAAAATTACGAATTCTGTATTTCGTTCAACTTTAAGAACTAACATAAAACTATTTGTTATAATCTTCAGATTTCAGTAAGGATAATTTCTATCCACTTTGTTTTTCATGTTTAACTTTTTCAAATTTACGTATTTTGTTATTATCATAACTTTTTTAATATTTTTACAAGAAACAGTCATTATTTTAGTTGAATTTCGGGAGGGGTTTGAACACCCAAAACCCTCCTCTGCCTACGCGCCTGATTTTCTATAGTCATTTGAAATGATTTCTTGGTTTTAATTTGATATATTACTTTCATAAGATTTTTCTTTAACTGCACTCCTTATGAACTTTATGAATGAAAAAATATTCATGAATAAAACGTACATAGCATGCTGCACTGACACCTTCACGGGCTGAAACACAAAGCTGCGAAAACTCCATGGTTCCTGAAAAAGATGTGATGTTGCAGAACTTAGAGGGCAAAACAACAAAAGTAGCCTTTTGCAATGTAGGCGAGTCAGTCTCATGGTTTAATTTGCCAAAACCAATCAAAACTGCTTGTGAAAATCCCGGAACTTCAGTTTCAGGCAAACTGATTGACTTTCGATAATCATCGAACGTCATTGAAACAGCGAGCTGTAAATGAAAATCATTGAAATTAATTATGCAATTCTAGATTGTATGTTTCAGGTGTTCAAATCTCTTTAGAAATTCGGGTTAATTGTTAATAATACATAATAGTAACAAACTAATAATTAAATTAATGTGTAGATAGATCGAAATCATTTAATATACATAAATTTTTGGAAATGTTGGGGTACGTTAGGGAGTGTTCGGAAATGTTGGGGTATGTTCGAAAGTGTTCGGAAATGTTCGGGTATGATCGGGTATGTTCGTAAGTGTTCGGATATGTTCAAGTATAACATTTTGTGACATCAGTGTATGTTCGGAAGTGTTCGGGTATTTTTGGAAATGCTAGGACGTGTTCGGGTATGATCGGGTATAACATTTTGTGAAATTAGTGTATGTTCGGAAGTGTTCGGGTATTAAGTGTTAAGTCATAAGTATTAACACTTAAGACTTAGAACTTAACACTTAATACTTAAGTCTTAAGCATTAAGTGTTAAGTGTCGAGTCTTAAGTCTTAAGTATTAAGTGTTAAGTTCTAAGTCTTAAGTGTTAATTCTTAAGTGTTAAGTCTTAAAAAGTCAGGTTGGGTTAGTGTTGACTGAATCAGCGTGATATCGTTTTTTTATTATATAGAGAGATGATGGGAAATACTTACGGTGATCACAGCTATGTCATTATAATGTAAGTCGCCAATTTGATGGTATTCCGGATGTAAAATGATGTAATCAACATCGTGTACCATCAATTTTTCACCTGCACATTCTGCAGGACCATTAATAGTATAATCTGTACCGTCAAATCCAGAGCAAATTTGGAATTCGTATCGCAAAAAAATCGGGCTTTGATCAAACGCCTTCTTTTCTTCTTCGAATAAATGAGCAGCTGTTAAAATATGCTTTTCACTGATGATGACTCCAGAGCCAGCATGAGAATTTTCTACAACTTCAGTATTGTAAAGCATGTACAACAGTCGTCCTCGCAATTTTACAGTGTATGGGTGGTCCTTTATAAGGGCTGTTTTGCCATCAACGACACTTTCCTTGATCACTTCATCATGAATTTCATAGATATTTTTGCCGTACGTGTGCTCCACTGTGTAAAAAAAAGTAAAGTTAAAAAATCTCACGTAAGAAAAACCACTGAAGTATCACACAGTGATAAGCAATGATCAGCAATTCTATAAACAGTTTCATATTGATCTTTTTACTACAACTGTTTTAAAAAGTAATTAAAGCTTTTCTGTCTTCTAGCAGTGTTCAATGATTTGTATTTATGAATACAATCATAAGTCATTATAAATTACAGGAGTATAATTACTCTTATTATATTATTATGACTTACTTAAAACGGAGAACAGCACGAAGAAAAAAATCAGTTCAGTTCGATACATCCTCATTTTGCGCATTTGACAAATATACGCACAGAATATGTTCTTCAACTGTCGTTTGAACCCGTCGTCACAGCTTTATATATGTGTAAAAACTCATTATTTAAGTATCTTTCAGTACGTGATACGAAGTTTATCGCAATTTTATTAAATAATTGCAAAGCAATCGTTTAAACACGTGATTTTTATACTTTTTCTTTCGTTATGAATCATGATCGTCACGGAATTTACACAGGAATTCCCACGCATTACAGATTAGATTTTAGAGTGCTGTAACCTTATATTCATTTACCCAGAAATCGTTTCGCAAGGTATTTGAAATTTTATCAATACTTACAATTGTTTCCATCCTTTGAAAAAAGTTTTGAAAGAGTAGGAATTTTTGAAAGTATTTCTTTATTATGAATTAAATATTTGCATTATTTACTGTAAAAGAAATAATGATTTATATTTCATGAGGAAAAAAATCATTGTTCAAATGTAATTGAGTTTTTATAAATTAAAAAATAAGTAACTTTCATATTTGTTCGGAAATTCATGCAGAAACTTGTACTGAGAAAATTATTGACCATGTGAAAAAATACATTGATATTCTTTAAAATCGTCTTCCTAAAATGTATATCACGTAATTTGCTTGTTCCAGTATGAATTAAAAAATCGTATCGAAAAATGTATAGTTAATGTTTTAACCAGACGTTTTATAATTTTATGTAAAATCAAGGACCGAACAAATTTTTTTAGTGGTCATGTAATTTTATTCATCTATCAATACAAGTGTAAAATTGTAAAAATAAAAATGTTCAGATACTCTATTTTTAAACTATACGAATAGAGTAGATGAAGCTCTCTGAACGAATTAAAAGTTAGAGAGATAAGATATAAGATAAGAGATAAGAGAGATAAGATGAAACTAATTGTTGAATTGGTCGTTTTTGCAACCTAATTTAGCTAAACCCTGAGACACGACAATCTTTCAATTTTGCGTAGATTCCATTTTTGCTTCTACATTCCGATTTTCAAATTTTTGTTGAACAGTGTTATATGTATACATATGTCACGAGCTGAGCTCGCGACAGAGAGGACCTCGAAAGTTCCTCTTTTGGACCCTCAAAGGATGGGCAACGCGAAGGTTGAACATTAATAAAACAATTCCATAATTTAACACAGATATATAATTTTATCAAACCTGGGTTTTTCACTCATTAGGAACACTTAAAACACGTGACTGAATAAAAGGTGGCAAACACTAAAACTAAAACTATTTAAATATATAATTTATTATGTATGTATGTATGTAATTTATTATGTATGATTTAAATATGTAATTATAAAAATGGTATATGTTTAACTTAAACAAATTTGTGAACGATTTTATTTTCACAACATATATGTCCATTTTATGGTTTTTTAAGTTGCTGAGTTGGAATTTGACATTGTTTTTGTAAAAATCTTTTGTTTGAATAATTCACTTAAACCAATTAATTAACGATTTTATTTTCACAACATATATGTTCTTTCATTGTTTTTTGGGTTGCTAAGTTGGAATTTGAAATTTTTTGTTGTGAAATTCTTTTGTTTGAACAAATTTATAAACAATTTTAGTTTTACAACATATATGTCCATTTCATGGTTACATATAAGATTCAAGTCTACTAGGGTTAATATGACGGGCCGAGAACCAAAAGCTGCTTGGAATCAATAGAGTCGCTAAAGCGAGTTGAAAAAATCCTCGTGCAAGAACGGTTGTACTGGGCATTAGATATAAAGTGGGTTGGAATGAGTCACGGGCAAAAGCGGTTTGAGCGACCAAACGGTTTTACCCTGCAGCCGA
>JAPYZL010185514.1:0-21565 GCA_030522825.1 Platygaster orseoliae
GCGAGCCGCATCATTCATTTGTGCTGAAAAAAACAATGAATGGGGCTAAATAACCAATGACAGTTGCGTTAGGCGCGTTTTGGTAGAAAATTTCATGTCGCCCGAATCATTGGAGCGAAACATAACACTTAGTGGCGCGCTTTTCTGTCAGTGTCGTATTTCTGGAAAAATACTCCACAAAGTTTACAATCGAAAGAATAAATTTAACTTAAAAATTCTAGTGACGTGGCGTGCATTCGATGACAAAAAAATTATTCTTCATTTTATTACTAAATATTCATAAAAATACATTAAAATATATCCCATTAAAATTTAAAATTTATAAGATTCAAGAAAGAAAAGTACATATTCCGTTGGTATACGTCTTATAGAGACCCAACTTTCAAAGATCATCAGCGATAGAACGCGAATTGATTATCATGTTTTCGCGACATCGCGCATGATAATTATCTCGGTTATGGAATCGTTTTTCTGAGTTGAGATGCGAGATTTGCATGCAGCTGCATTAGCTTTGGGGCGGTAACTCGGCGATTTTTACGAGAGGGTCAGAGTGCGCACGTTATCTGCCAAGCCAATCCGAGCGTGGCGCTCATTTCGTTCTCCCGTTTTGCCACCAACTTCAGCTACAAAGCTCGCGTCGCGTCATGCCGCAAGTGACATTAGCATAAGTGCACATGCGTATTTATTCCCTTATTAACGCGTTTGACCTCTTCTCTCTCTCTCTTTACATCTTTTTTCCTCTTGCGCTCGTGGACATCAAAGATGAGCAATTGCCACGCTGATAATCGTTTCGTACTCAGACAATAATGCATTTTTGCCTTGACATTTTGAACTGTGATTCCTGCAAAATGAATATTATTTGTTTATTGATTTTCGTGTAGGTGTCATCGAAAAGTCACCCAGGTTTCATTCGAGTGTAGGTGTCATTCAAGCGTCATCCAGGTGTCATTAAGTATAGATGACATTTTCATTCATCAATTCTCTAATAAGTGGAGTTCTGAAATTAATGCACGAGCTCGTGATTAAACGAAAATATGGTAAAAAAAAGGGACTCGTTTTATATTCTGGAAGAGCTCATTGAAATCTGAATGAGGGCGCCGCTAATTCAAGACCGCGATCGGAGATAAGCCGTCAATCCGATACCCTTGATACGATAGCTGCAGGCACAAGCCAGAACCAGCGACAACCCTCGCTCGCGCCACTATTCATCCACGACTCTTCCCACTTCCCGTCCACAGACGACAATACCCGTTCCCTTCTCTTTCTTTCCTACCATTCTTCGACCACTCAATGACATTCTCTTTCTCTCTTCAAACAAATTCCTGCAAATTTTACTGTTTCAAGTACTTGCCTCATCAGTGACGAATTCAGGATTCTAGAAACTGTTTTTCATACACTCATATAGGGTGAATTTTACAGTAATAGAATTTTTATTTTATTCATGGATATACATGGAAGAGTCTGTAGAACACAAAATTGTGCATAATTTTTCCGTTTCCGGAACCGCCCCTGACTGCATGGTAAAAATCAATATATTCATAGCTTAATGTTCTATTAATATTGAAGATTTTGCCAATAGTTACACTAAAAATCACAAGGTTTTCACTGAATGTAATCACTATGATATCACAGTTCGGTGCCTGGAGAATATTACGGGACTCGATGAGATTGCATGCAAGTTGGGAAAAGTCGTTAATTGTTAATTGAATGATTGTCCGATTCCTTGGCACGATTGCGGGATCGGGACTCGAGGAGACTGCCGGCGGGGTTGTGCGTGGTGCGAGTCATTGCCGACGGGGCTCGTAACGAGGTTACAGACTCATCTCCTACTCGTCCGACGACTTGGGGCTTCGGTTCATCAGGCCACAATATTACTAATCAACGCGAGAATTCGGTGCTAAGTGCTCGCTGGATTGCCAATTCAACGTTGCCTACTGTCTTCCCTATGAATGTCATCTGCACTATATTTTCCTCCGTCCAACGAAAAATTTCATTATCTCCCGAATTCCGGGTTGAATATTATACTTTTTTTTTATATCTTTGTTTTGTATACTAATTAACACTTAAGACTTAACACTTATGATTTCAGACATAAGACTTAACACTTATAACTTAAGAATTAATACTCAAGACTTAAGACTCAACACTTAAGACCTAACACCTAAGACTTAGCACTTAACTAACGCTTAACACTTAAAACTTATATTTTAAGACTTAACACTCAAGACTTAAGACTAAAGGGTTAAGTCTGAAGTCTTGAGTCTTAAGTCTTAAGTCTTAAGTCACTCGACTAAAAATGTCGGCGACGGCGGCGGGGGGGGGAGTTTTTTTATAATGTAGAGATATATATATATTTATACAAAGAGAAACTTCTTATGTCCTACCATAGTAAAAAAAAAACTGAAAAACGCCTTTAAATTTAGATAATTAGATAATTTTTCGAACCTCATTATACAATCCGTCAGAACGACGTAACATTTACGGTGAAAATTTCAATAGCCAAAAACCGACAATGGCTGTCATTAGCGTAAGCTTTGCAACGAGAGGCACGTGACTTGTGCCTGATTAAAATATTAATCAAGCATAAGTTTTTGCATTCGATACCCTTTCAATAAAAGCGGGTTTGCCTGTGAATGCGAATTATTCCCCCGAGCATCCGCGTACGCGTCTCCGGTTACCTCTGCCGAGGATTAATTATAGGGCCAGATCAAAAGAGCGCGCTACCACAAAGCGCTGATATGACGAGACCCCAAACGCTCGTTTTCCACGTTTTCATCCGCAATTCACAATGTTTGCCGAACGAATTTGTACACATGCATTTTTACTGGAAATTGCTTATACAATAAAAGGAAAAATGAAATTGGGAACACAAGAGTTGCCTGAAATGATGAAAAGTAAATCAAGTAGGCGAGAAATGTGAAAATGGTCGAAAATAAGGACAAAGAGGCAGAGGAGAGGTTAGGGTTTGAAATAAAAGTGAATTTAATAATTTTTAATGTAAGAATACAAAAAACAAGATTAATGAAAATAGAAATAATAAAAGAAATGTGTCGAGTGAAGGATATTGATATTATAAAATAGATAAATCGAAAAAAAAAATGAAAATAAGTGAAAATTATCAAAAATGTACAAGGTGAAAAATGTTTTTTTTCTTAGTTCTCAAATTAAAATAGAATTCAGGATTTTTCATTTCATTTATTCAAATATGAAACAGCAATCCTGGGTTCGGATAAATAATAATTAGTTGGATAGGATAACGTAGAAAAAATAATTTTAAAAATTCTTCCAGCCCAGTAGTTAATTGATAAAAAAAAGAAGAATTTTTGAAAATTTTGAACATCTAGACACTTCGAAGTATGGAGCATTCAATTCTCAAATTAAGACAGGAATTTATTGAAATTTCAAAAAAATTTCGAATCATGAACCAACTCAGGAATTATATTCAAACTATTTGAATTCGAAGAAGATCTGTTGAAAAAACAGTTTCTTTTTGTGGAATCCAAACAAATAAAAATGAATTTGACATAATAAAAACTAATTTCTAAAAATGTTGAACATATAAGGTTTTTATGATATATGAAGCATTGAATTACAGAAATTGAGACAAATTCATAAAAATTCACGAAAATATTTCAAATCATGAAAAAACTGAAGAAATGTTAAAAGTATTTGAAATCTATAAAGAAATGTTCAAAAAATATATTTTTTAAAAAAGATCTGGATAATTACATACAATCTATGAAACATGAGATTCTAGACCATAAAATTCTACAAAAACGTGAACAAAAATCAATAGAAGTACAGGAAGTCTATAAAAATATTAATAAATGGTACAAAATGTTATTCCTACTTTGAAAAGTGCGAAAATATAAATTATCTATACTATATTGAAAATCTACTTAGATTGAAGTTTCCCAGATATCTTTACAAATACTGGAAATCTGAAAAATTTATAATTCTATTACATCGAGTCCAGAAATCCATATGGAAATTCACAAATAAATTAGAAATCTACTAAAAAGAAATATAAACTCAGAATTATTGTAAATTTTAATACTTTAGAATCGAATTTCTTGAAATCTCTAAAGTGAATCATAGAATTCTAAAAAATCTACAAAATAAATAGAAATACAATAAAATTGTATAAATAACATCAAATTCAGAAACTCCAGCAATTTCTTTAATATGAAACAACATTTTTTTGGGGGGATCCAATGATTCTGGATCATTGACAATCTGGTTTCGATAATAACATTTTTCAATTTTACGAATTTCGGAGTTTCAAAATTATATAAATTTTGGAGTCCAGACATGAATATTTTTTATATAAGCGTTCAATGTAATGGAACTTCATTTTTTTCATTTTTAAGTCATCAGATTGTAATTTTATGTTTTCTACTTCTTTTAGTATTTTCATATTTTTTCTTTATTCAATTTGAATGGTTTTTCTGACATGAATTTCAATTTGATATGAAATTCGACGTTCTAAAAATCAAAGTGTTCGACCAAGATTTTAAATATTTGATAGATTTTTAAGTAAATAATATCTAGACAGTTTTTTCTCAAAAACCCTTGATAAGGACATTATAAAAAAATTAAAAAAAAAAGGGTTTCCGAGATGATTTCGAACGACTTCAATTTGACACTATTATGTACGTATATTTCTAAAAATTTCATGATTTTATTTATTTTTTTCAATCATCCACACAAAAAAAGAAAAATAATAAAAAAAAAATTTGTCTGATTAATAGAGCCTCGGCTTTAAAAAAAATATCTTTAAAAAATAAAAAATAATTTCCATTGCAATTAAATTACGAAATTCATGAAGAAGAAAATTGAGACTAGCTGAGGAAATTAATGAATCTATTTTCCAAAAAACAATATTGAGACAATTTAAAAAAAAAATCCACTTTTAAGGATATTTTAAAAAAAGTTTTTAAAAAGTTGCGTTTCTGAAATAATTTTAAACGACTTTAATCTGGCGCTTTTACAATCACGTGATTCCTGGTCATTTTCCCGAATCCAAGTTCCCGAGCGGTCATTTTCCCGAATGACTATTTTCCCGAAATGCCATTATTTCGAACGTATTATTTCCCGAATGGCCATTTTCTCGAAAGTATTTTTCACCGAACGACAAATTTCAATCACGTACATTTCCAAAATTTTCATGATTCTTACAGTTTTTTCCAGATCTTCCATACTTCAAAAAAATTACAGAAAATTGGTCTACTTCTAAAGGCTTCACCTTTTATTTAAAAATATTTCCAAAAAATAAAAAAAAAACCTTCCCCTCGCTATAGAACCTCAAAATTCACGAAAAATAAATCTAGGAGTTGCTAAGGAAACGAATCGATCAATTTTTCGTTAAAACGTGTTGTCGACAGAGCGAAATCTGGTGACCTCAGAAGATAATCCAAGAGTCAAGGACGCATGTCTCAAGACAGCGATAACAAAGTCCAATAGGACTAGTCGCACAGATTTTTTTCCTCTCGTTTCGCATTCAAGGATAGCGGATCAGATTGAAAATAATCGTTTGTCTCTTGAAAATTGATAAACATTATCGCTACTTGCAAATATCTAATAAGTCATTGAAAATCCAGCCACATCATTAGAAACGGTCTCATTACGTATCTGACTTTTTGTTCACTTTAAATATGGTGATCGAACATTCTCTTGTGGCTGGGAACCTGACTAATTAAATAACCTACATCGAATCATTACCGGTTGACGCCAACACAAAAATGGAGGCTTCGATAGCGGACACGCACTTGAATGAGCAGATGGAAAATTGATGTTAGAAAAACTTGTAAGTTACAAGTTTTAAAATAATATCGGTTTTTCATTACTTTCATTTTCATTTTCATTCGTTTCAGCTGGGCCGTCGATGCGGGAATCTTCAAAAACTTCATTGCAAAGTCAGCAAGCTCCTGATGTCCTTGCTCAGCAGCATAGTTGGAGTCATTTACATGTCGAAAATGTATATTACAGTTTTCTGCGTAATCTGCACACATCGTGCCAAAATATGTAGAATATGCCAATCCAGGTTGTAACGTCAAATTGCGATGTGCGTCTTGGAAAATGAATTTCAAATATCGTATTACCCTGGAACAGAAAAAAAAGAAAGAAAGAAAAATTGAAAGAAGTCATTCTGCCTAATGATAGGCAAGGGACGAAATTGTAAAATGACTCCTGACCGAGCACAGAACAAGGGTTCCTAGAGTTCTACAGTTTTGCTCGACGGGGGTGAACTTGAACAATCCTATAATCAAATGTCACGAATCAGTGCCATTATGCCCATCTGCGGTAGAAATTCATGAATATTCCTTCAGGCTATTTTCCGAATTTCAACCCTGGAAATATTAGTTTTTTTCCCTCTTTTTTCCCTCAAGCTTTGATAAATAAATCCCTGAGAAAAGTTGAAAACTGGACGGGAAAATGTCGAAGCCTAAAAAAGCGACAAAGTAAAAATTCCAAGTGAAACTTTTTGTGGGAAAAACGTACAAAGGTCCAGTCTTATACATTTTTGCACTTGAAATTTTCTGAAATTCCGTTGAAAACTCAATTATTTATAATCGTTCGTTAAAAGCCTTCGTAAATGGTTATTTATCGAAGTATCTCGCTCGCAAACGTCGTTGGTCGAAATTTACCGGAGATTGACGCGCGTTTCTACGGACGTAACGTTCGGTCGTTAAACATTTTTAAATTAGGTTTTTATGTTCGCCGCTGTTTCTCAGTCAGCCTGGTCCGTGTAATCGGACTAAATTGCTTAATGCATATTTAGAGTCCGCCGAAGTAGAGCAAGCCGAACATCGGTGACGTTTTTTGACGAATTTCTGTTCGGCGCGTAGCCTAACCTAAAATCACAAAACAGAATGTCATTATATATTATAATCAATAATATAATTAATTACGAAACTGATATCATACTCTTATTTTCAATTAAAATATTAGAAATTGAAATAATAACAATAATAATAATATAATTTTTTATCATATATTATTATTATTATTACAATAAACCAGAAAACAGAATATCATTTGATAATATTATTATTATGATTATTATTAACAATATTATAATGATATAAATTTTAACGTTAAAATATTTTAAATTGAAATAACAATATTATCAATATTATTATATATTATTGTTGATATTATTATCATTAACAATATTAATATTGTAATATCAATATTCAAGTAAAATATTTTAAATTGGAATATAAATATTTTGATTATTATGATATATCATATATTCTCATTATAATAAACTAAAAAACGAAAAAGAATTATATATTATTATTATTTTTATTAACATTTTATCAACAAACGCTATTCATTTCAAAGTTTTATAAATTTTTGAGAAAATTATATTTATGATAAATTATTTTTGTTTTCCAAATTCTTCTGTCAATGTTTTTTTGAACTACTTGTTCATTTTAGTTTGCTGTATAGATTTTCATGCTTCAAATTTAAATATTTTCAAGTTTTGTTTTTTTAAAAACAGTGTCTTGTATTCATATTTCCATCGTTTCAGTATTTTTTATAACTCTCCAGTATTTTTACTATTTGAATCTTCTTCAGATTTTTTATAGATTTTTGTATAAATTTGTCGAATGTAACGCAATCAATTTCAAAGTTCCACAGTTTGAATTGTGAAATAGTGTCAAAACAAAAGCTTTTTTTACATCACTTGAACATTGGACATTCATTATGCTGAAATTTATATATAAGGGTTATGCAAAGATGCAAAATGCAAAATGAAAAATGCAACTAACAGTCTATTGAAAGACTAGAAATCTATGAAAATACTAGAAAATACTGTGAAATGTTGAAAAATTATAAAATACAAGATATCTATGAAACCCTCAAAATCTGTGTATATATAATTTTTCGAAGAAATATAGAATAACTGAAAATAGATCTAAATTTGAATTTTATTGGAGAAAAATGAAGAGCGATGGAAAGTATTTTGATTTATATATTTATTTATTATCTGGTCTATAAATTTGATGATTAAAAATTAAAAAAAAAATAATTGCAAATGAACGTTGGATGACATAAATTTTGAAAATTCATAGATATAGTCTAAACTTGTAACAATACTATGAAACACTATAAAATCTGATAGATACTTTAAAAAATACGAAAGTATAAAAAATCTATAAGATACTCTAAATCTACCTGGATTTAATTTTCCCAGACATTTTTGATGAAGCAATCAAAAAATATATTGGAATTGTATGAAAATACTAAAAACTCAAATTTCAATACTTTAGCATCAAAATCTAGAAATCTTTATAACAATCTATATAAATAAATATATTTAAATAAAAATACCAGAGTTGATACTACGAAATTCCACAATACCAAAAACTACTAGAATTTTTAAGGTTTGTAAAATACTCAGAATCTCTATATTATTTTCTAAAAAAACTTTAAAAACACCAAAATGTTTTTGAACTCTGATTTCTAAAGAGCATCACATTCTAGAAAAATATCAGTCTTTAAAAATAGTAGAAATGCATAATGATTCATATAAATTGTTTATAAACTTGAGCCTTATGTAGAAATCCATTACTATATCAGAAAATCGTCTAAGTTCTTGCAATATTGAAAAAAAAAAGAAAAATACTGAAAGTATCAGAAATTAAAACGAAAATTCCTAATTCCTGTGACTTGAAAAGTATTAGAATCTGATTTCTGATTTGAAACACATCATTAAAAAATTACAAAAATGGCAAATATGCAAATCTTAACATCATGGGTTATACAACTTGAAAATTCCTGTGATTCGAAAAAATGGAAAAATTAAACTTTGAAAACAAGATCGTTCAATAATAAAAATTATCTCATCCTAAAGATATATATTTTTCTTTCCAAACACACTTTTTTCATATTTTATACTCTAAACATTTCACATTTTTTCTACTAGAATTTATACATTTGACCTACCATTTTTTCTCAAAAAATTTCAAATTGATGCATCAATGAATTGTAAATCCACTTGGATTTTCAAATGTATTTTCATTCAAGTTTTTCTAAAAGAAATCAACTTGGATTTCCAAGTGGACATTCAAGTGAATTTTGTACTGGAATTTAATTTTAGTTTTTTCAAAAGAAATCCACTTAGATTTCTAACTGGAAATCTTGTTGGATTTCCAACTGCAAATCTAATTGGATTTCCAAAAGAAATCTACTTTGATATCTGACTGGAAATCTTGTTGAATTTTCTACTGGAATTTCATTTAAGGGGGGAGACCTACCTAAATGGCTGAAATCGGTCTCAAACTTTGCGCGTGGATTGCGGGAAAACTATAAATGATATGAACATCAAATTTGGCATAAATAAAGTTTATTCAATTTACTACAAGATGACATAGTCGTTTTGCAAAAATATTGCTTCGTTCGCGAATCCAAGCCTTCAAAGTACCGCCTTCACATTCTGCAGAGGCAAACGGTGGGACTTGTACAGCTTCGGGAACTTAGTATACAAAAAAAATAATGTTCATACAATTCTGTTGGATATTTAACTCTACTATAACTTGACATTCTTGGTTTTTAAAAAAAAACCTTTTAATCAAATTATAGCAAAAAAAGTAAAAAAAGTTGACTTTTGGGTTGTTTTTTGCAAAAAATCGTTTAAACTAATTCGTTTTTGCAAAATCGGGAAATGTCAATTTATGGAGCGTTGTTGTAGGTTTAATATAAAAAAAAACTATGAAAATCAGTAAAGCTGTTCCTTCTCTACTTGTCGCACCGTTTTCCACTGCAGGTGAGACTTTGAAGGCTTGGATTCGCGAACGAGGCAATATTTTTGCAAAATTACATGTATCTCCTTGTAGTATATTGAATAAACTTCATTTGTGCCAACTTTGGGATTCCTATCACTTATGATTTTCCCATAATCCACGCGCAAAGTTTGAGACACGATTTCAGTCGTTTAGGTAGGTCTCCCCTCTTAAGTTTTCTTAAAAGAAATCTACTCAGATTTTCAACTGGGAATCTTGTTGGATTTCTAACTGGAAATCTTGTTTGATTTCCAACTAGAAATATACTTGGATTCCAAGTGAAAATCCTATTGGATTCTCAACTTGAATTACATTTAAGTTTTCCTAAAAGAAATCTACTTGGATTTTCGACTGGAAATCTACTTGGATTCCCAAGTGGACATCCAATTGGAAAACTGACTATTTCTCCAATTGTCAATCCAAGTGGATTTTTTTACTTGGATCGCTATCTAAATTCTGTCTCAAGAACAGCCGACCATCGACCCTCGCGACACTCGGCAGTAGCAGGTATCCTTATCCGAAGTACCAAGTTGCGAATAATCCCGGGGCTTCTTTTGCGAGGTAATTAATGTGCCCGCGCCCCGGGGATTCGGGCGAATAAGGAAACAAGGCCCCCAAGGAGGGAGAGAGAGATAGAACAACATAAGAAGGGCCTTAGGTTTTCTCACAGTCCGGCCCAAGTCCGCGGCCGGACATCTGGACACGCGACAGCTGCGGCCACGTTATAAAACCTAACCTCCCCTTTTTATATTCCTTTCCCGGCGAATCTCGGCGCATCGGGGCCCATTTCCCACTTCGATTTCCGATACGCTTACCTCCGCTTTTTACATATATCCCCAAACATAATGCATGCAAGCGATTGATATATTCCACAAAATCGAGGAATATGCAGGGCTAGGGGCTACGTACCAAATACCCGTGTGACCCGGCGACATTTCGACGCATTTTTTTCATTCATCATTAGCTTCGATCGGTTTATTTCATGTTTTGATTTACGATCTGGGGCGGCGCTTTTGCGACGTTGCCTTTGTACCCTCTGACGTCATTTTATACTTCTAAGTTCAAGCTCAAGTACTTTTTTTCGATTCGTTATTTTGTGCAATTATTTATTCATTCACGAACAGGTTTAATCGCGTGAAAACATGCGTGAACATTCACAATAAATACATCAGACGATCAAAGTCACTTTGCTCAAAAATGTTTCGTTATATGTTCTATGTTGTAGAGCATAAGCAAGACTGATGTCTTGGAGATGTTGAGCGAAAAATTTCAGTTATGTCTCGTCGTTTCAATTATATCCTGGATGTTGCAATTACGAAATGACGGGATGAGGTAATCGAGTTTTCTTTCAAAGGGAGAAGAAATTAATTCAAGAGATCGATCATCGTGACATTTTAATCCGAGATAAAAGTGAAAAAGTCGGCCATGTCGCGAGATAACGGGATAAATCATTAATTGGCGTGGCCAGGATGAGTTGGGCGTGGCGAAATCGGATTCGCGAGCTCCACGAATACATCAGATTACATTATTTTCCTTATTATCGTGTTGAAGCAAGGAACTGGCCATTTTGGAATACACGAAATAGGAAATTCATTGATAAATTTTAATTTTTAATTCGAAATTTGTATAAAAAGAGAAAATTTTATCGTGTGATAATTATGCTGCAATGGATTCAGAAAAAAATGTAAATAAAAAATTTAAGTATTATGTCAAAAAAAGGAAAATTGTTGAAATACAAAATTTTAAGTGAAAGTTTGGCAAATTGTTTCAATCTACAAGGAAATGAAATAAAAATTATGGAAAACTGTAATTGAGTTTTCAAATAAGCCGGAAATTTTATAGAAGAATTTGTATAATGACATGAAATTATTTGTGTGATAATTTTGCTGCGAATAATTATATATTATATGATAGTATACACTCCGGTATTTTTATATATTTTTAGTATTTATATGAATTGTTCTAAACATTTCCAGATTTTGATGCTGAAATATTGAATTTCACAACGATTTTGAACTTTTAGTATTTTCAAAGAATTCCAATTTATTTTTTGATTGCTTCATGGATTTCCAGATTTTGATGGTCTATAATTCAAATTTAGATCGTTTTTCCGTATTTTCAAAAATGTCTGGGAAAATTAAATCCAGGTAGATTTAGAGTATCTTATAGATTTTTTATACTTGATGAATTTTCAAAATTTATGTCATCCAACGTTCTTTTGCAACTATTTTTTAAATAATTTTTAGTCATCAAATTTATAGACTAGATAATCAATAAATATATAAATCAAAAGAATTTCCATCGCCCCTTTTTTTATCCAATTAAATTCGAATTTAGATCTATTTTCAGTTATTTTATATTTCTTCGAAAAATTATATACACAGATTTTGAGGGTTTCATAGATATCTTGTATTTTATAATTTTTCAACATTTCACAGTATTTTCCAGTATTTTCATAGATTTCTAGTCTTTCTATAGACTGTTAGTTACATTTTTCAGAATTACAAGTTAAAAATTTCGGAGTTTAAGATTGTAAGTATCTGCTTAGATTTTTCAAAAAACAGTTCTTCCATTTATGTATACTACTTTTACTGGTTTTTACAATCTTTGCATGACCCTTAGATATAAATTTCAGCATATTGAATGTCCAATGGTTAAGTCATGTACAAAAAGCTTTCATTTTGACACTATTTCACAATTCAAACCGTGAAACTTTGAAATTGATTGCGTTACATTCGACAAATTTATACAAAAACCTATAAAAAATCTGATAAAGATTAAAATTGTAAAAATACTGGAAAGTTATAAAAAATACTGGAAATGATGGAAATCTGAATACAAGACACTGTTTTTAAAAAAACAATACTTGAATACTCTCAATCTTAAAAATATTCAAATTTGAAGCATGAAAATCTATACAGCAAACTAAAAATTAACAAGTAGTTCAAAAAAACATTGACAGAAGAATTTGGAAAACAGAAATAATCTATTAAAGAAATAATTTTCTCAAATGTATGAAACTTTGAAATTGATTGCGTTACATTTTACGAATTTATAAAAAAATCTACGAAAAATCGGAAGAAGATTCAAATTGTAACAAAACTGAAAAGTAGCAAAAAATACTTAGCTACATTGAAATATAAATGAAAGACACTGATTTTGAAAAATATATTTGAATACTTACAAACTTGACAATTTTCAAATTTGAATCATAAAAATCCAGAAATTTGTAGACTAACCCACAAATTTAATACAAATTTAATAGTTAGCTGTCAAAATACTAGAATAAACTACGAAAATTCATAAGTAGCGAATAAACAAAAATTCAAAAAATCTATAAAATACCGAAAGTGTGTGCTATATATATATGATTTATTGAAAATCCTATAAAAAACCAAAATTCTTTTGAATTTTGAAAAAATTTATTTTTAAATTTTTTCGAATTACAGGAATTTTCGAACTGTATAACCAATGATGTAATGATTTGCATATTTTCCATTTTTGTAATTTCTTATTGATGTGATTCAAATCAGAAATCAGATTTTAATATTTTTCAAGTCACAGGAATCAGGAATTTTCATTTTAATTTCTCATACTTTCGGTATTCTTCATTTTTTTTAAATATTTCAAGAGCTTGGAGGATTTTCTGATATTATAATAGATTTATACATGAGGCTCGAATTTAAAAAACTTTTTCTGAATCATTATGCATTTCTACTATTTTTAAAGACTGATATTTTTCAGAATTTGATGCTATTTAGAAATCAGAGTTCAAAAAATTTTTGGTGCTTTTACAGTTTCTTCAGAAAAAAGTATATATATTTTGAGTATGTTACAAACTTTAGGAATTTTAGTATTTTTCGTTATTGTGGAATTTCGTAGTATAAACTCTGGTATTTTTATACATTGTTAGTATTTATATAGATTGTTCTAAAGATTTCTAGATTTTCATGCTTAAGTATTGAAATTTACAACGATTTTGAGTTTTTAGTATTTTCATAGAATTTCAATTCATTTTTTAATTGTTGAATAGATTTCCAGAATTTGATGTTCTGTAGAAATCAGAGTTCCAAAAAGTTTAGTGTTTTTATAGTTTTTTTTAAAAACTTTGTACAGATTTCGAGTATTTCACAAATTTTAAGAATTCTTATATTTTTTTTTACTATAGAATTTCGTAGTATATGCTCTTGTATTTTTAAATATTTTTAGTATTTATATGGATTGTTCTACAGATTTCTAGATTTCAATACTAAAGTATTGAAATTTACAACGATTTCGAGTTTTTAGTATTTTCATAGAATTTTAATTTATTTTGTAATTGCCTCATGGATTTCCAGATTTTGATGATTTAAAAT
This sequence comes from Platygaster orseoliae, assembly GCA_030522825.1. NCBI lineage: Eukaryota > Metazoa > Arthropoda > Insecta > Hymenoptera > Platygastridae > Platygaster > Platygaster orseoliae. The sequence continues at coordinate 14,147 of JAPYZL010185514.1, forward strand.
TCAAATTTAGATCGTTTTTCAGTATTTTCAAAAATATCTGGGAAAAATAAATCCAGGTAGACTTAGACTATCTTATAAATTTTTGATATTTTCGTACTTTTTAAAGTATCAATATTATTTTCTAATGTTTTGAAGTATTCTTTCAGGTTTCGATTATTTTATTATATTTTTAAAATTTATTTTATTTACCATTATCTTACAACTAATTTTTTACTTATTTTAAGACATCAAATTGATAGAGTAGATAATAAATAAAGTTTTTAATATTGAATAAAATTTGAGTTTAGATCTACTTTCAGTTATTTTAAATTTTCTCGAAAAATTACGTCTACACAGATTCTGAGAATTTCATAGATTTTTAGTATTTTATACATTTTTAAGATTTCGCAACATTTTCAAGTATTTTAATATAATTTAAAATGTTTGAACCTTCAAATTTTTGATTCGATCTCGAATATTCGTCATTATTTATGAATTCACTCAAAAATCTTTGAATTAAAATCTTTGATTGTTTTAATCTTGGAAACGAAATCTTGGTCATTATTTATGAATTCAATCAAAAACTTCTTAATCGAAATCTTCTAAATTGAAATTTTCAATTAAAATGTATGAATCTTTGAACTTGATTCAATCTTAAATATTTGAGTCTTTGAATCAAATTTTTGTCATTATTCTATTATTTCATCTAAAATTTTTTAATGTAATTCTTTTGAATCTAACGTTTTGAATGTTCAAATCTGTGAATCTTTGAAATAATTTTAATCCTTTGAACCTTTGAATTTTTTATTCAATTTCAATATATTTGTGATTATATATAAATTACATACAGAATCTTTGAATTGAAATCTTTGATTTTTTGAATCTTTGATTTGATTTTAAAACTTTGAATATTTTAATCGGTATATCTGTCGTTATCATTGAATTAAATGAAAATTTTTGAAAAGAAGTCTTTTGAATTGAAAACTTTAAATTTTAATCTTTGAATCTTCAAATCGAAATTTTGGTCATTATTCGTGTACTTGATCGAAAATTACTTAATATAAATCTTTTGAATTGAAAGTTTTTAATTTTCATATCTGTAAATCTTTTAAATAATTTCAAATCTTTGAACCTTCAAGTAATATAATCAATTTCGAAATTTTTTCATTATTTACAAATCGATTCAAAAATCTTTTAATCAAAATCTTTGATTTTTTGAATTTTTGTTTCGAATTTGAATCTTCGAATCTCAGAATAATATTCTTATCATTATTTTTGAATCGAGTCAAAAATTTTTGAATTGAAATCCATAAATAAAAATTTCAAAATCTTTGAATGTTTGATTCAATTTCTAATCTTTGAATTTTTGATTCGTAATATTTATGATTAGGTTTTCATGTATAAAATCTCAAATCTTTGAATTGAAATGTTTGACCTTTTTTATTTTTGAATCTTTTAATCAAAATCCTTGCGATTATTTAAGAACTGAATCAAACGAACATGGATCGAAATCTTTTGGATCGAATTTAAAATTGATTTTCTAGAATCTCGAAATAGTACTAAATTAGTACTAATTTAATACACCTTTTTTTCATTTTTCGTGTGCTACTTCATGGACATTCGAAGCGGGACAAAACGCGTTTTCGGGGTGTAATTAAAGGGACGTGAATCACGTGAAAAATAGGTATAGGATCAATGGTGAATTGAACACCCCGCAGAGATTTGTAGTAGGAGTAGTCATGTATGTTGTGACATGGAAACGGGCACAAATAAACACGAATAGCCAGTAGCGAATAAACCACAAATGGCAGCTAGAATGTGAAAGAGCAATGGGTGAAATGGGTCCCTTTGAGCAGTCTCGTTGACTGGCACAAAGGTCGGGACTTCTCGTAACATTCGCTCTATGCACTCGGCCTTAATAAAAGCTACATTTCGCTTCACAGGATGCTAAACAATTCTATACACGATGAAAAAATTTTCCCTACACTGCATTCTTGTTCCACTTCTGAAATAATGTACTTAAAAATTCTAATGAATATTATTTATTAAAAAAATATTATTCTAAAAACTTTAAATTACTGATTTGTGGTTCTACCTTCATCCTTGAGATGTTCCATTGAAAAAAAGCTCTTGGTGGAGCTTGATATCAACGAAACTTTTGACATTCTTCATTATCAGCACGATAAACAACTAGCATCTTCTGAAAATTATTGCGATTCTCGTATATAATCGTTACATCACCGCTTGGCAAGATGTTTACAAAATTGTCCGTTCACGCTTCGATTAAGTCAGTGATGCAACGCGCGCCGACAATGGATCCATTTGCATATCGATTCTGTCGTTCAACTGAAATTAACGCACTCCAAATCTGTTGTGAACAATTCGAGTTCGAATTTCTCCCTGTTTTGGGATTTTGGAAAGTGTTCGAAAAAGGTTTTTTCTATGAAGACTTTTAATATTGGATTATTTGAACTTAAAGTTTAAATGGAAAACAGGGAGGAAATGTGACTGATAAATGATATATTTTAATTAATAATTTTGATAATAAAAATATTTTTCAACTGATAAATTATCATTGTTAAAAAAACATTTTATTGCACTAGATCATCAGAAATCATAGAAAACGACATTCAGAGATAAATAATATATAAAAATACACATAACATACAAATTCAGTAACATATTATGATAATAGATAATATATCTAATAACAACAATAAAACATGTAAATAGCATTTATAAGAAACAGTGGCGCCGGAACAGGGGGGGGGGGCAGGGGGTCAACTTCCCCTTAAAATTTTCTTTGGGGGGGGGGGGTGGCAAGTAATGCTTTTTGCCCCCCTCCCCTAATAATTATGATTAACGTTGAAAATTGGATTTCGAATTATGTCATTCTCTTGAAAAACTACGTTCGAAAATTTTTTAAGGTTCGTTTTACAGAAAAACGATGAAAAATCCAAAAAATGGTCGTTATAAAACATACTGAAAAAGTTTACAGTTTTTGCGAAAAATTCTTTAAAATTCAGGGAAAAAATAGTTGCCTGGCATTTTCAAAAAACTGATATAATTTTGAAAAAGCTCAGTAGTTGGGAAAATGTCAATAGTCATCAGAGAAACTTTTTATTTTTGCATATGATTTCGAAAAGCTTTAGGTATAATTTAATCACAAAAGTTTCAATTTTTTTTTGTTTGGTTTAAGTATGATGCATGTATGGGTTTCAAAAAAACTGCCAAATGTTTTTAAACAACAAAATGTAACAAATGAACGCTAAAAATGCTTGAAAATCTGAACTTTTTTTATTATTTAAGTTATTCTGAGAATTCTCAGTACTTATTTAAGACTAACGAGTTTAATATGTAGGGGAAAGTGGGGTAATGACGGCCATCGCCGTTTTCAGCACTTGAAATTGACGTAGGTATGAACCATTTACTGTGACAAAAAGGTTATTCCATAAGCTTTTTTTTAAGAAGATGCTGAAGTGTGTGGATTTATTATAACTTGTAGTTCAAGACCAGTGCCGATACGTAACTGTCCGAAAGTTTTATAAGGTGTTCAGTTTTATAAGGTGTTCAAAATATCGATTATTTCGTCAACACTTTCAGCTACAAAATCGAGGTAGATATGTTAAAATGTTGCTATTGATATTAGCTTTCTGGGGTAACTATGATTTATCAATTGTGCTCTTATTATACATGCCATAACTGCGACTCAGGTCTCGATGATAACGATGAAAATTAATTTCGTTGCATTCTAAGTTTAAAGCATTTTTTTCAATGTTTCCTTTTTGTTTTTCTTGCGCTTTTTGTGAGCCATCAATGAAGTTTCAGTAACAAAAATGTCGAATTTCCATTTGTTTTCCTTCACAGAGCCTTCATTAGGTATTTACAGCGATTTGTGTTGATATTTGTGCGATTTGTTGTCGGTTTTTGAGAGTGGCCGTCATTACCCCACCATTTTTCTAAATGACGAAAACCAACTTTTTTTTCAATCAAAATTTTTAAATCTGCCGATATACTCTGTTAGCATTTGAGTTACACTTGTGATCTTAACTTTCGTTTGATCGAAAATGTCAATTTTTGGATGTGTTTTGATGCTAAGTGAAAACTATGCCGTCATTACCCCATTTTCCCCTACAGTATAGACCGATAAAATTTTTAAGCATATCGGAGCTCGCGAATATTTAATTTTTCATGGAAAATATAGTAGCCATTTTTAATTATAATTTAAAAGATGTAATTTGATCATTAACACGCATAATCAATTATGGTGTTTTTGTGTATAATTTTATCATACAATAGAAGATAAACAATCGAAAACATTTTCCAAAGTTTTTCGAGATTTGAAAATATCGAAACATTTTGCAAAACACAATGGTCATAGATAAAATATAGAAAAACTGCCGTAGACTGCATTGTTTTATTCTCCTAAAGTGTAAATATTTTTGCATCGTATAAAATTGTTAGTATATAACTTTTACTTCACTTTCAAGTGAAGTAAAATATAAATTTTCGGTAGTTTTCCTTGTTATTCTTCATCTTATAAGATTCCAAAAAACTTTTAAATATTCGCGAAATTTCCTTTTGAATTTTATTAGAATCTTATGAGGCAACAAATTAAATTCTTCCATGTTTTCTGAAATCTCAAGAGTAAGCTTTATAAGTTATCGAAAATTTTATAATTTGCGCTTGTATTTCAAAAAACTTAGAAGAGTCTGGAATTTTTTCTAAGTTTTTTGAAATCTTATAAGAGCGGCATATGAGATTTTAATAATTTGTAAAAGGCCCTAATGAAATTTTTGAAATCTTCCCGAGTTGAAATTTTCAGTGAGGATTTTGAGTGTAATTTAAGGATATTGAAGAAATTATTCGATTGATTGAATTTTCATTGATTTTAAATTATTATAAGTAAAATAAAATATATAATTAGAATAATTATTTATAAGTTTTTAAACTTTCAACATTAATTTCGATCTAAGTAGCATTACCAATTTTATATTCGTGTAATAAGTCAACAGTATGTTGCAATAAAATAGAGTGATAAAGTTAAAACAATGATGATTAATCGAATTATATATGTATATATAAATATATATATATAAACAAAGTTCCCCCCCCAAAAAAAATCGATTCCGGCGCCTTTGATAAGAAATAACAAATAATAGTACCTATATTTCAAGTAGTACATATAATGATAAAATAATTTGTAATAAAATATAATGTAGTCATAATTAGAAATAGAATTCATGAATGTTTTAATCATTGAAAAAATTTCGATTAATGTTCACACTGACTCCCAAAACTCGCAATGATCAGTAAATTCTTTTCTGCAATTACGTGGAAAGAGAGACAAAACGAATGGACAACTCGAGTAGAAACCAAAAAGGGGGAAAAATAGGAAGCCGAAAGCGAAGCGGCGGTTTGTGACCCTCGCGGTGACCCAGCTCGGCGGGGTCCTGGGACTCCTCAAACGAGCCGTGAAGTGAAACACGTTCGATCGGCTTTACCGGCCCGGATCAGGATCGGGATCGAGTTTTCGGCGATCAAAAATTCACCAAATCAAGTTCCGCGATCCCACGAGATGTGTTTTCCGGCGAAACGAGTTCCTCTTCCACGGGACGCTTTTTCTCCCAAGAGTCCCGACTTCTGGACACTGTCCAAGGGCCCGTTGCTGACAACTGGTCTTGAATGAGCCCGTGAAATTATGTACTTTGTTGTAATAAAGCTCTTGACGGATTGTCCTTTTGGCAAACGAGTCGGCCGTTCGCAAATCAAGAAACTTGGTGAGAACTGGAACGTGGAATGGGTTTCGAAGTTTTCTTGAAGAACCCAATTGCAATTTTGGTCAATCATGGTACAACATTGAATGTGCAAAGATGTCAATTGATGAAGCAATCAAAAAATAAATTGGAATTTTATGAAAATACCAAAAACTCAAAATCGTTGTAAATTTCAATACTTTAGTATCAAAATCTAGAAATTCGTAGAGCAATCCATATAAATAATATATAAAAATACCAGAGCATATACTACGAAATTCCATAGTAAATCAAATTACTGGAATTCTTAAGGTTTATAAAGTACTCAAAATCTGTATATTCTTTTCTGAAGAAACTGTAAAAACACCAAAACTTTTTCGAACTCTGATTTCTAAAGAGCATCAAATTCAAGAAAAATATCAGTCTTTAAAAAAGTAGAAATGCATAATGATTCACATAAATTTTTTATAAACTTGGGCCTTATGTATAAATCTATTATAATATCAAAAAATCCTCCAAGTTCTTACAATATTGAAAAAGAATGAAAAATTTTAAAGTTTTTTCAAAAACAGATAATAATTAGTACTTTTTCTTCTTCAAATAACGTTTTTGAACTATTTATAAATAATGAATCGTATCCAGCATCTGGAAATCTTGTGAAACTTGATGAACGCCAACATAAAATTATCTGAACCTTCGGTTTGATTGCATTAATCGCAGCTCCTGGTGCAAACAAAATTGATCGATGCAAACCCGTGCAATGATTAACTGTCACGAAATTTTTGTAAACATGAGACTTAATTAATCGAAGACATTCCACGCTTGCATTGCATCGTATCTAATAAAAACAGCAACATCATCAGCGTTGTCGATTTATGAAAAATTTCCACGTGGCACAAAAAGGCATCGTTAGACTCAACTTGTTTGGAAGAAAATAAATCACGAACAAGCAGATGTAATAAATGTTTACAATTTCTATAAATTATTTCTATGCATGATTTTTAAAATTAAGTATTGATTATCGGAACGATTTCGTTTTTGTTGCAATTATTCAATAGATGAAGTAAATTATTAATTTAATTTTCATGACTTTAAAGATAATCATGGAATAAAATACGAATGTATTTGTATTTTATTGATTTTTCACTTGATAATATACATTATTTGTAACAGAAAACAATTATAAAACATCGAACAAAAAACAAATAAAAAACTTAGAACCCATAACCAGACCCAAGTATCTTATCTTTCTATCTTTCATCTTATCTGACCCAAGTATCTTATCATGTTATTTCATCTGACCCAAGTATCTTATCTTTCATCTCATCTGACTCAAGTATCTTATCTTTCATCTTATCTGTCTCAAGTATCGTATCTTGTTATCTTAGAAAATGACTGTATAGATTTTTGATTTTTATATATTTGTATTTTATTGATTTTTCACTTGATAATATACATTATTTGTTACAGAAAACAATTATAAAACATCGAATAAAAAACAAATAAAAAAAACAAGAACCCATCACCTGACCCAAGTATCTTATCTTTCTATCTTTCATCTTATCTGATCCAAGTATCTTATCATTTTATTTCATCTGACCCAAGTATCTTATCTTTCATCTCATCTGACTCAAGTATCTTATCTTTCATCTTATCTGTCTCAAGTATCGTATCTTGTTATCTT
>JAPYZL010185535.1:0-11594 GCA_030522825.1 Platygaster orseoliae
ATGTAAAAAGATTTTTTTTTAAATAAATTTATTCATGACAAATATTTGTAATGAATTTTTTGTTGAATTTGTCCGGATTTTGGTGGCGCACCCTGTATATAAATATTTTTTTAAACTACAAGGGGAGTTCAAGATTTCTACTTTTTATTACAATGTATTAAAATTCTCCATTTCTTTCGTCTATTGTTTCTAGTTTAGAATCTTGCAGTTTTTAAATTTTAGGCTCTCACAAATATTAAGATTTGATATTCAGTGTCTACAGTCAAAACATTATTTTATTTGGAACTTGGTCACATTAAAATTTGAAATTAACATAAATTCACAATAACCATCAAAAGTTTACTAACATTGAAAACCATATTGTAAAAATCAAAAATCAAATTCCAGGTCAAAAACTGAAAAAAGCAATATTATCATAATAATTCAGTTTATTCATAATGTACAAACCATTCTCACGCCACAGACATGTCATTTTATTCTACAGAGAATATGAAGGAATCAAACATGAATTTGTCACAAATAATTTTCTGTCAAAATTTTCAATCTTATAAAATTACGAAAAATTCAAATTTCCATTTTTCCCAAGACAACCTTACCCAATAACCAAAAATTTTGTATGAAACTGGATGACATTTTTTCTTTTCAAAATGTACAAAAACGCAAACAAAATTTTTCATTAGAAACTTTTGCTACTTATTAGATTTGATTTTCTTAAAAAAAATTTCCAATTTGTTCATAAATTTACAAGAGTAAAAATAACTAGGGCACCGATATTTTTGATAAACATCACTGCACACCATAACTAAATTAAAGCTGTCATTTCTGTTTCGGTACAAAAATCTTGTAACTGAATGTATATTTCATTGCAAAAAATTGCATTGTAAAAACAAGTGTAGGGGGAAGGTAGATTATAAATAATTTTTAATTGCTGTACAGAGTGCGCAAGCGTGTGCACACAGAGTCTCAAGTCTCGGCTCTCTTGAAATTTAAAGTTCGTCGTGCTTTTCTGCGTCCTCTTCTTCGCTTGTGCCTTCGGATTTTTCGGAAGATGAAGATTCAGAGAACGAGGAAGGTTCTTCCGCGTCATCTTCTTCTTCCTCGGGCTCGTCCTCGAGGGAGATGCCCATGCTCTGGCGCATGAGTCGTTCAACGCTGTCAGCGAACTCGCTGGTCTCGCGCAGCATGTAACCAGAGCGCAGAGTTGCAGTGTTAAACATGAGCATGGCCATGTCCTTGGCGGTTTGATCATTGGCTTCGTACTCGATGCGCCTGAGGAGCTCACGAATCAGTGGGTGCCTGGGGTTGATCTCGAGCGTCTTCTTCTGGCTCAGGTAGTAGCTCTTCTGTGGGTCATCAGCCTTCTGGTGAGCATTGGAAAGTGCCAAACGTTCCATATTGCCTGTCCAGCCAAACATACTTGCCACGAGTGCGCAAGGCGAGTTAGTCAGCCTCTCAGAAACCTGGGCCTTGCTGATGTGGTCCTTCAGATTTTCGCCGAGCCATTTAACAAGTGGCTCAAAGGCCTGTTTCACTTGCTCCATTTTCTCCTTGGACTTTTCGCTCTCATCCAGAGTGAAGCCTTCCTTCGCCACATTCTGGAACTTCTTGCCGTCAAACTCTGGCAGAGACGAGATGGTGTACTCATCCACAGCTTCTGTCAGGTACAAAACTTCGTAGCCCTTCTTGTTGAGACTCTCGACAAACGGTGATTTTTCCACCTCGGCTTTGGAAGCTCCGGCGATGTAGTAGATGTATTGCTGGCTTGGTTTCATGCGGGCCACGTAGTCTTCGAGGAAAGTGGGGGAGCTTTGGGTTGATGAGTGGAACATCAGGAGTTTGGAAAGACGAGCGCGATTCTGCGTGTCCTCCAACACGCCCAATTTTATGTTGGTGCTGTATTCCTTCCAGAACGCGTCGTAGTCTTCCTTGTTGATTTTCTTGATCATGTCCAGGACTTTGCGAATGAGCTTTTTCTTGATGATCTTGATGAGTTTATGCTGCTGGAGGTTCTCACGGGACACGTTCAGTGGCAGATCGTCACTGTCGACAATACCTCGAATGAACGACAGGTAGTTGGGCATCATGTCATTGAACTTGTCGGTGATGAAGACGCGTCTTACATAGAGCTTGATGTTGTCTGTCTTGGTGCCATAACGGTTGAAGCTGTCTCCAGGCTGCACTTTGGGTATGAACAGAAGAGACTTGAACGTGACCTCGCCTTCAGCGACAAAGTGGATCTTGGCCAATGGCTCTTGCGAGTCCTTAGTCAAAACCTTGTAGAAATCGTTGTACTCTTCTTCGCTCACTTCATTTGGTTTCTGAGTCCAAATTGGTTTGGCCTCATTCAACAGTTCCCAGTCCCAAACAGTTTTCTCTACCATCTTCTTCTTCTTGATCTTTTCCTTCTCTTCGCCTTCCTCCACTTCTTCAACATTCGCGTCTTCATCTTCATCTTTGGCATCTTCGGTCTCGCTCGCTTCTTTCTTCTCTGCTGCCTCTTCCTCGACCTCCTCTTCATCAAGTTCCTCTTCGACCTTCACTATCTTACTTCCCCACAGGCGAATTGGGAAATTGATAAACTGCGAGTACTTCTTAACAAGCTCACGAATCTGGTCTTGTTCGAGAAAATCAGCAGCCTCGTCCTTCATGTACAGAGTCACTGTTGTTCCTCGCTTGAGCGTGTCTCCACGTGGGTCCTTCATGATGGAGAACTTGCCACTGTCCGACTCCCAGATGTACTGTTCATCGTCATTGTGTTTGGATGTGACGACCACTTTGTTGGCCACCAAAAATGCCGAGTAGAATCCAACTCCGAACTGGCCGATCATGTCGTTCATGTCTTTAGAGTTGGCGTCCTGCATTTTTCCCAAAAACTCAGCCGTTCCGGATTTCGCGATGGTTCCAAGGTTGTTGATCAAATCCTTCTTCGTCATACCAATTCCTGAATCGGTTATGCTGAGGATCTTGTTGTCCTTGTCCACTTTTATCCTGATACCGAGTTCTGGGTTCGTTGCCAAGGCGTTCTTCAATGTGAGAGACAGCAAACGGATCTTGTCCAAAGCGTCGGAAGCGTTGGAAATCAATTCACGAAGGAAGATGTCCTTGTTTCTGTAGAGCGAGTTGATGATGAGTTTCATCATGCGGTTCACTTCTGTCTGGAAAGTGAAACTTTCAGCGTTCGCTCGAAGTTCTTCCATTTCTGGGCTGCTGAGTTCGTCCCTTTCTTTTGCTTCCTCTTTTTGCACAACGTTATCATCTGGAACAACAAGTAAGGTTTTTTTAGAATAGTCATTTTTTTTGCCTAGTAGCTTAGATTGTTATAAAATATATTATTAAATAATATGTTATTAAAAATTTAATTATTCATAGAATTATTTATTTTACTATTTAATTATTATAATAAAGTAACATTATTTCTGTCTTTGAAAGAATTTTAATTATAAATGTTTCGCTAGGATAAAGTAGACAAAACGAATTTTAAAAATCTAATAATGTGTATGAAGAACTATTTTCTTAAAAAGATTTAATAACATTAAATAATGGGGTAGAATTTGTGACTTGTGAGTTAATTTTTTTATTTTGAACATTTTATAGAGAAAAGTTGCAACACTTATAATTTCAATGATAAGATGAATTGTGAAGTTTAGGAATACAAAGAATTTGTAGTTCAGATAGTTTGAAAATTCTTGTTAGAGCATGTTAGTTTGACATTCGGCAGAATTTTTTAAATAATAGTTATAAATGACAAACTGTGAATTTTTTGATAATTAGAGATTTTCAACTGATAAAATAAAATAAGTAGAATTAAAAAACTGCAAAACTTCAATATGTATTCATGGAAAACTTAAAAAATGAAATTCATTTAACGAAGGATATCGTAAAAGAAAAAATTCAACGCTTTTACTGATGTATTTTTGATATCAAGAATTAAATTAAGTAAGCTCAGAAAATTAAAGTCTGAAATATAGAATCACAAAAGTTTTTGATGAAAAGTTGTGAAAATTTTAGATTCATCACACTAACTTCACATTAGAGTTAATTTTTCGAAAGAATTATCAAACTTTTTGATTGAAAATTTTTGGAAATTTGAAAATCAAAATGTTTCAAGCTTGAAACTTTAGTAAATATATTTTAGCGTCAGATAAAAAATGTAGAATTTTGAGGATGAAAATTTATCAATGACAAATCAGAATTGTTTAATGCTGTAGTTAAAAATTTTAGAAAAATTCAACTCAACTAAATATTATTTTTTTGCAAAACACACACAAAAAAGGTGCTTCTTGCACCTGAAAACAAACACAAAGGATGTGCATTTCCGACCAGCGATTCATTTTGATGTGGGCGTCGCGTTTTAATGCGTCTTTTTGATTTTTATTACCTAGGGGTAGTTTTTATTACCGACAGACAGCGCGTTTTAATGCGTATTTTTGATTTTTATCACCTAGGAGTAGTTTTGTTTACCGACAGACGGCGTGGTGCGCCGTGTCGGAAATGCACTCCCTTCGTGTTGATTTTCATGTGCGAGAAGCACCTTTTGGTGCGTATTTTGCAAAAAATATCGTTTGCAACTCAGACCTGAGGCGTGGCTTTGTTCTCGGACCAATTTATCAGCCTCGGCTACGCCTCGGCAAATAAATTGGCCCTTGCCCAAAAAGCCACGCCTTAGGTCCTAGTTACAAAATATATTGTAATTTTTAAACTTAATTCAATTTAAATTGAAAAATTTTTATTTTAATTTTCAATTTTTGAAATGAACTTTATTTTATTTTTTAAACTTAATTTAATTTCAATTTTTAATTTTAAGTTTAATTTTTAATTTTTGAACTTAATTCAATTTAGATTTTGAAATTTAATTTTTTCTTAATTTTTAAAATGAATTCAATTTTTATTTTTAAACTTAATTTAATTTTCATTTTTAATTTTCATTTTAACTTTTGATTTTTGAACTTCATGCAATTTTGGTTTCTAAATTTGATTTTCTATTAATTTCTAAAATTAATTTAATTTTAATTTTTAAACTTAACTTAATTTGCATTTTAAATTTTGATTTAAATTTTCAATTTTTTAACTTAATTTAATTTTGATTTTTTAATTTTTGAACTTAATTCAATTTTGATATTTATATTTAATTTTTTCTTAATTTTTAAAATGAATTTAATGTTAAATTTTAAAACTTCGTTGAATTTTTATTTTTAAACTTAACTAATTAAAAAAACAACTTTACTAATAAACTTACATTTGAAATTTTTGAATCTTTTACAATTAAACCAATTAAATTTGAACAATCTGATGGAAAAAAGCCTAAAATACAATGGAAGTGAGAAAATGAAAGAAAAGATCATATTTATGAATTAAATTTCTAAAATTTACCTTAAGTGAAAAATTGGAAGTTTTTGATTTTTTAAAATGCATTATTGAAAAAAACAAATTTTTAACTCTGAAACTTCCATTTTACATTGGATATCATTTCAATATTGATATCTTTCAAAAAAACAATAGGAAATCTTCAGGAAAACTTAAAATGAAAATCTTAAAAATTTTAATTTGCCAAAATTCATAGACGCACAATTTTCAAAGTACAAATGAATGTGTTAATACATTAGACGAAACTGGATCAAATGTGATATAAATAAAGTAACACTTTTATCAAAAAATCACAAATTTTAGACATTTAAATTTTAAAATCTATAAAAACAAAAACTTTGCAAATTTTCAATGTGATAATAATTAAAATTTGGGTATATAAAACACACATTTTTCGCATATAGTAAAATTCATGATTGGCTAATAATACATAAAAAAAAGCATCTAGAAATTGAATTTTTAAATTATGTCATTTAATCTTGAAATATTTAGATTCTTTATACAAAAGATTGAATTATGTGTAAAAAAAAAGTTGACTATATATAATTTTAAACTAAGAAAAATTTGTAATTAAAAGTTTCAGATTTTAAACTCGAAATGCTAATTTCACGTTGGAGTCAATATCTTTATGCTTTCGCTGTAAAAAATTCTCAACAATATTGAGATAAGAAATTTTTAAACCTGATATGCAAATTTTTAGAAATATTTTAGAAATGCATCAGTTTTACAATTATAATAATACTTATTCAATTATAAATTTAATATAAAAACTCATATGAACTGAATTATATAAAAATAATGGTTAACTGCATTACATTTTTCAAATATTCAGCTGGAAATATAAAGACAAATAAATGTTTAACCAACAGTCAAAAAATAAATTATTTAGTAAACCTATATATTTTTAAACCTGGAAAAAGTTTCTGCGTTTAGCTTAAAACTTTAAAAATTGATTCCACAAAATTCAGGTTTTTAATGTCGAAACATCAATTTTTATATTTTTCCACATAATAGATAACTTCTAGAAAAAATTTTTTTTTTAAATGCGATAACATTTTTTAAAAAGAACTTTTAGAAAAAATTTTTTTTTTAACTGCAATAAAATTTTTACATTTTAAAGGTACAGGTAATTGAAAAATCCAACATTTGTGCATTCTCAAAAATTTCGAGGTTGCAGTCAGTAAAAATTTTAAAAGTTTTGAAAATTAAATGTCAAGAAATATATAAAAAACACATTAAACATACAAATTTATTGATTTATAAACAATATCCATGTGTCACAATTTTTCGCAAGAAATGTATCATAAACTTTTATTATCGTTAAAACATTTTCCCAATTAAAAAACTCCTTAAAAATTTTTCTATACATTTCACCAAATAAGGTAACTTGTACAAGAAGTACAAAAAGATGACTCGATTTTCAAGTTAAATCTTGTAACAAAAACACGTCTAGTTGATCGTTTTTTTTTTTTAATAATTTTTCATATATGGGATTTTACTTTCAAGAAAATTCAAGTAAAAAAATCAGTTATAAGAAAAAATATTGTGCCACGAATGCATATTTTCACTCTAATTTTTACCTGGTTGAACAGCATCTTCGACGATATCGACGTTTTCGACACTTTCCTGCACCTCTGCTTTCACGCTAAGCCCTGTTAACACAAAAAAAATCAAAATTAGAAAATCACTTTTTGATGATTCGTTTTTTCAAGCCCTATTTGTGCAATTTGGAATGTATTAAATGCCTTTACCTATAAGGAGGCAGAGCCCGAGTAGAAAATAAATATTGCTCTTCATTTTTAACGACAATCGTGTTCTACGATTCGAAATACCGACACGTCGACGAACGGGACAAGACGAACTTATTTATTCTGATTTATGCAACTCCACTGTTGTTACTTTTTGACTGTTCACTGCTTTTTTTTGACACCTGCATGAAACCGTTTGATATTATATTTCCTGTGGAAACACGCTGACCAATCGCAGAGGGCCGCGACGTAAGCGTTCGTGCGTGGACCAATCCGGTCGATGCAGACAAAGCCGGTCCAAACGGCCTTCTCTGATTGGCCGATATGAAACAATCGATACTTTTTGATAGTTAAAATTATATCGATACTTCTCGAAAAACATCCAAAAAAGACAAAGAATAATAAAACAATATCAGACCAATATCAAACGGTATCAAACAATATTTACTGTGTTTGTATGGAATAAACTTTTTACTGCATTTTACTGAGTTTGAAAAATGAGTCGATATATTACAATGAAAAGTTAAAAATTGTAATATATATTAGCGAGAAAAAAGTGGTGACTATCATATGAATGAGCTATAATATTATAGAAAAAATTGTTGCTGAAACTACAATATTTATTTAAAGGTAAGGTGAAAATTATGAATAACTTGTGAGGGTCTAAAAACGAAATTATGATGTTTTTGATTAAGTCAAACTTAAAAATTGTTTTGGAGGAAATTTTTGAATTATTCTTGTCCTCAAAAGTTTTAGTTCTTTTTTATTTTTTAATTTTAAATGTGTGTTTTTTCAGGAATTTTCTTTTAGAATATTCTTAAAAAAATATATTTTAGACTTGAATTTTCGTAAATTAATTTAATTTTAATTTTCAAGTTCCTAAGTGAGAAAATTGTAATGTTTAGAATTAGTAAATTTATCTGTTTATTGATCATAAAACTTTTTTCGATAAACTAGAAAAAAAAAGTAATTTTTTTGTCTCAACTCCTAAATTTCATCGAATCATTGAATTTATATTTTATGAATCTATTAATCAAATAAGAGCTTTTAATATCTTTAAATAGTAAAAATTGTTGCTGAAACTATAGCTTTTATTGAAGGGTAAAAAAATTATGCCTCAAGTTCTACGTTATAATAAATAGTTTGTGAGGGTCTAAATATAAAAAAAGTATGATGTTTTGATCTAGTCAAATTCGAAAATCGTTTTTGAGGAAATTTTTGAATTATTTGCGTCCTCCAAATTTTTAGTTTTTTTTTTTTTTTTTAATTTTAATGTGTGTCTTTTAAGGAATTCTTTTTTAGAACATTCTTTAAAAAATATTTTTGACTTGAATTTTTGTAAATTTATCTAATTTTAATTTTTGAGTTCTTGAGTGAGAAAATTGTAATTGTCAAAATTAGTAAATTTATCTGTTTATTGATCATAAAAGTTTTTTCGATAAACTGGAAAAAAAATTAATTTTTTTCTAGTCTCAACTCCCAAACTTCAGCGAATCGTTGAATTTATATTTTATGAATCTATTAATCAAATAAGAGCTTTTAATACCTTTAAATAGTAAAAATCGTTGCTGAAACTACAATTTTTATACAAGAGTAACAAAAATTATTCCTGAAGTTCTACACTGAAAAGTCGGTATTGTCATGAGCACGATACTCTTTGAGAATACGCTGTATTGTGACGAGAAGAATATGTTTTGTTACCCGAAGAATACGTATACTTACAGTAGCGAAATATATCGTTACTGTGACGATCGTATCGTGGCAGTATCGTTCATAGCACGATAATATCATTATGATGACGATACACATTCTCAGTGTAAATCACAATAAATAGGGGTCTAAATACAAAATTATAATGTGTTTCAACTATTCAAATTTGAAGCTCGTTTATAAGAAATTTTTTAAAATATTTTTGTCCTCAAAAATTTTTTACTTTTTTATTTAATTTTAAATGTGTGTCTTTTAAAGAATTCTCTTTTAGAACACTTCTACAAAATATTCTGACTTTCATTTTTGTAAATTCGTCTAATTTTAATTTTGAAGTTCCTATGTGAGAAAATTGAAATTTTTAAAATTATTTAATTTGTGTTATAAGTTTATCTGTTTATTGATTAAAAAACTTTTTTTATAAACTAAAAAAGAAAAGAAGTTTTTTCTGAACACAACTTCTAAACTTCTAAACTTTATCGAATCGTTGAATTTATATTTTATGAATCTAATAATCAAATAGCAACTTTTTATATCTTTGAACAGTAAAAATTGTTGCTGAAACTACAATATTCATTTAAGGATAAGATAAAAATTATGAATAACTTGTGAGGGTCTAAATACAAAATGATAACATTTTTGATCCAGTGAAACTCGAAGTTTGTTTTTGAGGAAATTTTTGGAATTATTTTTGTACTCAAAAATTTGTTAGTTTTTTTTTTTTCTTACTTTAAATGTATGTCTTCTAAAGAAATTATCTTTTAGAACATTCCAACAAAATATAGTCAACTTTAATTTTTGTAAATTTTACTAATTTTAATTTTTGAGATCATGAGTGAAAATCGTAATTTTTAAAATAAGTTAGTTTGTGTCATAAATTTGTCTGTTGATTGAACATAAAACTTTTTTTGATAAACTAGAAAAAAAATTTTTTTTTCTATTCTCAACTCTCAAACTTCATCAAATTGTTGAATTTATATTTTATAAAATAATTAATCAAACAGCAACTTTTCATATTTTTAAATAGTAAAAGTTTTTGCTGAAACTACAATTTTAATTCAAGGGTGAAAATAATTATGCCTGAAGTTCTACCTAACAATAAATAACTTGTGAGGGTCTAAATACAAAATTATGATGTTTTTGATCTAGTCAAAATTAAAAATCGTTTTTGAGGAAATTCTTGAATTATTCTCGTCCTCCAAATTTTTAGTTTTTTTTTTTTTTTTTTTTTTTATTTTAAATGTCAATATTTGAAGTAATTCTCTTTAAGAATATCCTTTAAAAAATATTTTATACTTGAATTTTTGTAAATTCATGTAATTTTAATTTTCTAATTACTGAGTGAGAAAATTGTAATTTTTAAAATTGGTAAATTTACTTGTTTATTGATCAAAAAACTTTTTTCGATAAACTAGAAAATAAAATTAATTTTTTTCTAGTCTCAACTCTCAAACTTCATCGAATCGTTGAATTTATATTTTATGAAACTATTAATCAAATAAGAGCTATTAATATCTTTAAATAGTAAAAATCGTTGCTGAAACTACAATTTTAATACAAGAGTAAAAAAAATTATGTCTGAAGTTCTAAATAATAATAAATAACTTGTGAGACTCTAAATACAAAATTATAACATTTTTGATCTAGTCAGATTTGAAGTTCATTTATAAGAAATTTTTGGAATTATTTTTGTTCTCAAAAATTTTTTACTTTTTTATTTAATTTTAAATGTGTGTTTTTCAAAGAACTTTCTTTTAGAACATTCCTACAAAATATTTTTACTTTAATTTTTGTAAGTTTATATAATTTCAATTTTCGAGTTTTTGAGTGGGAAAGTTGAAATTTTTAAAATTAGTATATTTGTGTAAAAAATTTATATGTTTATTGATCAAAACTTTTTTCGATGAACTAGAAAAAAAAAGTAATTTTTTTCTAGCCTCAACTCCTAAACTTCATCAAGTCGTTGAATTTATATTTTATGAAACTGTTAATCAAATAAGAGCTTTTAATATCTTTAAATAGTAAATATCGTTGCTGAAACTACAATTTTAATACAAGAGTAAAAAAAATTATTCCTGAAGTTCTAAATCACAATAAATAGGGGTCAAAGTACAAAATTATAATGTTTTTGATCTATTCAAATTCGAAGTTCGTTTATGAGAAACTTTTTGAATTATTTTTGTTCTCAAAAGTTTGTAAGTTTTTTTTTTTTTTAATTGTAAATGTATGCCTTTTAAATAAATTATCTTTTAGAACATTCCAACAAAATATAGTCGACTTAAATTTTTGTAAATTTATCTAATTTTTATTTTTGAGGTCCTGAGTGAAAAAATTGTAATTTTCAAAATTAGTAAATTTATCTGTTTATTGATCATAAAACTTTGTTTGATAAACTAAAAAAAAACAACTTTTTTTCTAGTCTCAACTCTTAAACTTCATCAAATCGTTGAATTTATATTTTATGAATCTATTAATTAAATATCATTTTTTCATATCTTTTAATAGTAAAAACCATTGGTGAAACGACAATTTTTATCCAAGGGTAAAAAAAATTATGCCTCAAGTTTTAAGTAACAATTAATAACTTGTTTTTAATCTAGTCGAACTTGAAGTTTGTTTTTGAGGAAATTTTTTGAATTATTCTTGCCCTTAAAAACTTGTTAGTTTTTTTTTTTTTTTTTTTTTTTTTTTTTTTTTTTTTTTTTTTTTTTTTTTTTTTTTTTTTTCTTTTTTTTTCTATTTTTTTTTTTTTTTTTTTTTTTTTTTTTTTTTTTT
>JAPYZL010185547.1:0-12156 GCA_030522825.1 Platygaster orseoliae
TATAAACCTTCTTTTTAAGCCTATGAGAGTTCTTGAGAGATCTTGAGAGTTCTTGAGAGACGTCTCTCAAGAACTCTCGCGCGAAGATCGCCAGGGTATGTACGGAAGTGTTCGGGTATTTTCGGAAATATTCGGGTATTTTCGGAACTGTTCGGAAATGTTGGGGTATGTTCGGAAGTGTTCGGGTATTTTCGGAAATGTTCGGAAGTGTTCAGATATGTTCGAGTATAACATTTTGTGACATTTGTGTATGTTCGGAAGTGTTCGGGGATGTTCGGAAGTTTTCGGGTATTTTCGGAAATGTTCGGGTGTGATAGGGTATGTTCAGAATTATTCGAGTATGTTCCTACCTTAAGTCTTAAGTGTTAAGTTTTAAGTCTTAAGTGTTAAATATTAAGGCTTAAGTCTTAAGTTTTAAGGGTTAAGTCTTAAGTATTGAGTGTTAAGTCTAAAGTATTAAGTATTGCAAATTAAATGAAATTGGGATATTTACCATGATTACCGTTAGTTTTTTCGCCGAATGTTGATTTCTTCGAGCAACAATTAATGTCGTCATAAAATCGCTCAAACTCGGAGGATCCTCTCAGTATAACCGGTGGTTTCGCGTAAACCGGCCTCGGCGGTGGCGGGTAATTATACTCCGACTGCGCATCCGAATCGTGGAAATCCGAATTGTTAGGGCTCTGGGAAATCCGCTCTTCGCGCTTGGGATTCAGTCTTTTTCGTCTCATTCTATCGAGGAAAGAAGTCTTGTGCTGCAACTTTGACTTTGGTTTATCCGGCTCGATTTCCTTTTCCTCCAACGTCTGAGTAGATCAAAATATAGACACGATAATGTAAATATAAAATAATAGTATATTACATTATCAAGACGATAAAATCATTTTTTTTTTGTCGTCATCCGATAATATTTTATAAATAAAAAAAAAATTCATTAAATGTTTTGTTACATAGAACGATAAATAGACGAACAAAAAAAAAAAATTTTCCCAAGTGAGTCCAAACTTTTGCAGAGTAGTGTATGTATATGTATAGTAAAAAATGTGAAAATAACGCACAACAGTACAATTGATAACACTTTCAACGATCAAACATAACAAGGATTACATAGATAAAATTTAATTTATTCAGTTTATCCGTGTAAAACAGAACATTTGAGTACACATTTTTTGTTTTTATTGACCTTGACATCGTCATAAGTAACGTTGTTGAAATCTTCGTTGCGAACCGATTTGACGTCATCGTAAATTTCGCCTTCGGCTTGGTCGGCTTTTTCAGTCTTTTCCAGGCTTGTTTCAACATCGTCGTAATTTTCACCGAGCTGAATGAATGAAAATCAATTTTTGACATACTTTTACAATCATAAGACTTTTCAAATTTACCGTTTTATATGTGTAACACAGTAAAATTTGCAACATTCGATATTTGAAATTTTTCTTAAATGAATAAAAGAGAAAAAACTGATGAGATAAAAAAAAACTAATAATTTGGAAAATATACCTCAAAACTTCCAGTTCTCGTGACTTGGAAATTCTGATAATTCTCCATCCTCAAATCCTCGATCTTATGGTAAATATCGTCTTCGTCGTAAGCTTCATCCTCGTAAACGTCGTTCTCGAAAGGCAACTTTGGCAACTTCCTCGACGGTAAAGGAGGCGCTTCTTTATCTCCTATATAAACACATGTTTTGTATTTTTTTTTTAAATACCTATCAATTATGTACACCGTGAACATCATTATTGTACCGTATACATTAAATTACTCATCTGAAGTTGGCACCGCAATTTCCGAAAAGGGGAAAATTTTTTAAGTTCTGAGTCGAAAAGGTATAGTTCTGGAGTTCTTTGCCAATTTTGCAAATAGTTCTGCAAAATTACGCCCAAGGACTCCAAAAATAGAAATTTTTACTTAGAGCCGGAAATTCCGAATTAATGAGTTCTGATAAGTTTTTTCGGTTCAATTAGAAGAGTTCTGGAGTTCTATGCAGGTTTTAGAAAGAGTTCTGCAAAAATTTGCGAAATTTCAGCACTTGAAGTTTACGAAAATTCGAATCTTGCGAGTTTCTTAGGGGATCACATATTTTGTTGCTGAATTATGATATCAATAAGTTGACGAGTAACTATGCAAAAAATCAGTACTCTCCCAGGTCCTGGATTTGAGAGAACTGCATTTTCTTGGAAAAAATTGCTTCCAGAATGAGGTTGAAGCTAGTAGATAAAATAAAAATTCGTATTTTGCGAGTTTCTTGGGCCCACGCGATTTTTTTCGCTCGATTATCATAAAAGTAAGTCAAAGATTGATTATGCAAAAAATCAGCATTTTCCAAGGTACCCTATTTTGGCAAAACCAAATTTTCTTAAAGAAGATTCCCTGATTAAGCAAGTAGTTGAAATAAAAATTCGTATCTTTCGATTTTATTCGAGTAATTAGTTGCATCATCGTAAATTGTAAGTGCTGAATTCCACAAATTTTTGCAGAACTCTTTCTAAAACCTGCATAGAACTTCAGAACTCTTCTAATTGAACCGAAAAAACTTGTCAGAACTCATTAATTCGGAATTTCCGGTGCCGAGTAAAAATTTGCATTTTTGGAGTTCTTGGGCGTAATTTTGCAGAACTATTTGCAAAATTGTCAAAGAACTCCAGAACTATACCTTTTTGATTCAAAACTCCAACAACTTTTCCCTTTTTCGAAAATTGCGGCGTCAACTTCAGACGAGTAATCAAATTCATGTAAACACATTGCTTGCATCCTGTAAACTGTTTACGTTTACTTTTTCGCAATACATGCAGAAATTTTATAAGTTTGAAGGTCATCTAATAAAAAACGCAAAGACGGAAATTTTGGTTACAAGAATTTAATGAAGGTCTAAGTAAGAATGGAGTTTCGTATATATAAATAATATAATATACAGGGTGTTTCAGTTATGGCAGATAAAAAAAACCATGTGTTCCTCGTGAAATTCTAAGACGATTTTCCCTTTGCCATTTTTTACAAAACTCAAAATCTTTGAAGTTATTCAAGTTTGAAGTTTAAACAATGAATGCGCTTTTTCGACGAGTGGGGATAAATACCACGGACAAAAGAATGCGCTTTTTCGACGAGTGGGGATAAATACCACGGACAAAACTTAACCCAAATTTTCTACTTATTTTTCTGAGTTGAAAAGTTCTTTGCCACTTTTCACAAAACTCAAAATCAAAAAAGATATTTGAGTTAGAAGCTTCAACCAATCAGATTTCTCAGATTTCAAACTCGAATATCTTTTTTCATTTTGAGTTTTGTGCAAAGTGGCAAAGGACTTTTCGATTCAGAAAATTATGAAGAAAATTTAGATAAAGTTTGGTCCGTGGTTTTTATCCCCACTCGTCGAAAAAGTGCATTTATTGTTTAAATTTCAAACTTGAATAACTTTTATGTTTTTGAGTTTTGTAAAAAATGGCAAAAGGAAAATAGTCTTAGAATTTCATGAGGAATACATGGTTTTTTTTTATCCGGCATGACTGAAACAGCCTGTATAATCTCTCTAATAAAAAAACTTCCCGCCGCTGCGGACGCTGTCAGCGGGTGGATTTTTAGGGTTATGTTAGGTTACGTATAATAATTTTTCAGCAGAAAATAAAATTTGTTGTGTCAAAATAGAACATTTTTTTGCTGCTATAGCTAATACTTCGAAAAGTATAGTTTTCGCAGTATTTTCGACATGATAGTTATTATTAAAAAACTAATTTTAAAGAAATAATCACTGTGAATCATGAAAACTATAAGAAAACTTCGAAAATTTTCAAATTTAGTTATATAGATGTAATATCATCTTTACAAAATTGTATATAAAATGTTACTTCAATGTGAATTAGATCTATTTGTAATGTTTAATCAATATGGTTGCAAGATTGAATAGTTTATATTAATCTATAATTGAGGGCCCGGATAGCAAAACAGCGGGAGCGCTCGACCTAGTAAGTAAGGAAGGGGGCGTAACGCGAAGATCCGATCAAAAGGAAGACGGAAACGAAATATTTCAATACACTTTTTTTATTTAACTCGCCATAACATTGGAACTAGACATTGGAATGAAATGAAATTTGGACACACAATTTTTCTTACTTTAGCGATGCGATGCTCCTGAAGTGCAGAAAAGTTCATTGGCATTATTTATTTACATGTATATTATAACTCGGCGCGGTCATTGATTTATTCATACTGCGTCTATAATAATAATGCAATCAACATGAAATTTTTATGGAGACTTCTTTGCTCTATATTAAAGAAAACTTGTAAATAAAAGTTTTGAAAATCTTGATGTTTTGGTTTAATATTTAATATCATTGGTTATTGTTATTTCAACAATAAATAAATAATGCCAATGAGTTGTTTTGCACTTTAAGAGCATCGCTAAAGTAAGAAGAATCATGTGTCCAGATTTTTTTCCATTCCAATGTCTAGTTCCAAAGTTATGGCGAGTTAAATAAAAAAAGTTTCTTGAAATATTTCGTTTTTGTCTTCCTTTTGATCGGATCTTCGCGTTACGCCCCCTCCCTTACTTACTAGGTCGAGCGCTCCCGCTGTTTTGCTATTTGGGCCCTCAATTTCATCTGTAATTTACCAGTAATTTATTTCCTATAAGATTGTATACCCTACTAACTTTGATTCTTATAAGGACCTTATAAGACCCTTATAAGGAGGCCTTATACAATTATAAGAAAACCGAATTCTTATAAGGTGGTTTTATAAGGATCGCGATTCCTTATAAGGAAATGTGAAATCCTTGTAGTACAATTTCAAAACTTATGAGAATCTAATTCCTTATAAGACTGCCTTATAAGAATTGTATAAGGCCTCCTTATAAGGCCCTTATAAGAATCAAAGTTAGTAGGGTATGGAATGTTACTGCAATGTTAATGACATCTTTTCATTGAAATGTTGCTCTTGTAATGTTTCATTAACATTGCTGCAAGATTGAAATATTACTAAATATCACTAAAAAATACTGGAATATCTGAAATATGTATGCAACCTTGCAAATGCAATTATAGAGAACATTTTCATAGTGCAGCAACGTTTTTGCAGTCTTCCTACAAAATTTCTGCAACGTTACTGCAAGATATATTACTTCACTTGCAATATGTCTGCAATCTTAAGACAATATTAAATACCCACAATTCAAGATTCATTACCCAATTCCGTTTCGCTCTCTTTTTGGGCCTCGACTCCTTTCCTCTTCTTCGTCTCATCATTTTGGACTCCCTCGTTCGCCAAATTTCGCTTCAGCTCCATTTGCAAGGACTCTAAAAACCTGTCTCCTTCCTTTCTCCGCTCACTCTCGTCCAACTCTTGTACGGCCGAGATCCACTGCGCCATCTCCTCGGGGCTCTTCGCCACGAACTGCAAGGTCTCGTAACCAGGTCGGAATATTTCGAAGGCCGATTCAGCGCGCTTCGAGTTTTTGGAAACGACCTGGCGGCTTTTGTAGCCTTGGACCGAAACAACGGTCATGGGCCGAGTGTCTTTTTTGCTGCCGTAGATCAACAAGTGCGACCCAACCAAACCTGGGTGAATTGGGTTTAATTGAACGCCCGTTTAACGAGGCATGCAGCTTTTATATCGTCGGGTTAAAAAGGGTCAAGTGGTTAGGAGACGAAATTCTCGAAGGGGATGAGAATTCGTGTGAGAGGACATTTATTTTTATTTATTCACTTAACAAAAGGGAAAAAATGTGAATTTCACAATTTTCTGTCAAAGCCTTTCATACGTAAATCTCTGCATTAATTAACTCGACATGAATGACAAATTTGCTCACTCACCAACCCAACAAGACCTCAAAGGCTCGAACAGTAAAAACCGCTCTCTTTTGAAAAGCTGTCCACATTTTTTCGACTTGCTTTCCGTCATGGACGTCGAAAATTGCGAATACGAATTCGAGTCGTCTTTCGAGGACGTGGAATTTTCCGTGCATATTTTTACGTCCTGACACATTTCGTAATAGTCCTGGTGGGACTTGTCACCCTCGAAGCCGATGTACTCCGCGACCTCTTCGTGCCTGAAGGCGCTTCCGGCGTACGAGCCTTTGCCAGGTCGCATGTTCAGGTACGGTTCCGGTGAACGCGAATCCGCTC
The DNA here is from genome assembly GCA_030522825.1 of Platygaster orseoliae. Classification (NCBI taxonomy): domain Eukaryota; kingdom Metazoa; phylum Arthropoda; class Insecta; order Hymenoptera; family Platygastridae; genus Platygaster; species Platygaster orseoliae. The sequence continues at coordinate 6,117 of JAPYZL010185547.1, forward strand.
TGGATTCGTAACTCGTCAACGTCGTCTTCGAACGCTCCAGCAAATCGTCCCTCGTGCTTCCCAATGGCACCGGGAGTTTCACGTCTCGAAGTGACTCCAAAAATTCTACCAAGTCTAGTTTTTGAAAAATGAGCAACGTTTTTTCAAGAGATTCATCACAAGAATTTTTTTTCATTTCTCAGCCGCAAGATTGAAATTTTACTAAATATTACTAAAACATTACTGCAACATTACAAATGCAATTATGGGGTACATTTTCATACATATTGCATGCAACGTTTTTGCAGTATTCATGCAAGATTTCTGCAACGTTACTGCAAGATGTAATATTTCACTTGCAATATGTCTGCAATCTTAAATTCGAAATTCAATTATTTTCAGTTATGCAAAAAAATAAAGTCAATTACTCCATATTCCAATATTGAATTCAATGTTTATTTACAAGCTATAAAAAAATCGATTCCATCGCCCGGGAACTCCACGATTTCGCTTATTTACTTTCAATAAACATATACATTACTCGTACTTTCTAAGCACTTGTAAGCGACTTTCTTTTACTATTTTCGGTCTCGAATCAATAGACGTGAACAACTATATTTAGATTTGCAAAAATTTTTCAGAAAAACAATCGTTTCGAGAATGAAAATGCTTATTCTGAATTGAAGAGAAGTGACTCATCTTTGAAAATCGGTTGAAAAACATACGATGCGTTCGTTTATGAACTTTTTTATTTTGAGTTTTGTAAAAAGTGGCAAAGGACTTTTCGACTTGAAATTCAAAAAGATATTGGATTTCTTTTTGGTACGGGGATTTTGGTACACCCTGTATATTGCAATACTTTTTTTCTAAAACAGTAGGAAAAAAACCCCTGGTCTCCGATGACCTGTGGAGTCTCTAAAATAATCACTCTAAATTTCCCGAGTCTCTTATTTTTTCAAACATTTCACCGAGGGATTAGTCTCTTTGGCTGGAAAAGTTGGTCTTGAGCTTACCACGTAAAACGATGGCCAGATTCGAATCCGGAGCCATGTCGTCGTCGGGGATTGCGAAAAAACTCGGCGAGTCACATGCCGCGCACTTGAGCGAGAGATGACTTATCTGTCATTCGAATTCCAAGCCGCGAACGCAATGATCGAGGCTTCAAAACGTCATTGTTTCACGCTTCACTGGTGACTCCCATTTTCCCCGGGCGATTATCTACGGACGCGATGATAAACATTATCAGACTTCCCCCCGCGCCGAATGCAATTTGATTGTTATTCACGAAAACCACAATATTCCCTACGTTGTCAACACAGTGTACTCTGTTTGCAAATTTAAGAATAATGAACACAAGCCGTGATTTTATTATTCAAAGTTAATAATCTGACGTTCGTTATTGCTCATCTGGCATTTAGACGAATGCATATTTTCCTATGATTTGTCCTGACAAAGCAAAATGATCTAATGTTTTCCCAGGTCGTTAAAATCTCAGTATTTGATTATCGTGATTCTCATTCTGCAGCGACGACGTCCTCGGGAATCGCGATAAGAAATTACTGTATTCTTACGCGGTAATGCAACGCCTTTTTTCCGATCGTTTAATTCATATTTTCGCTAACGAAACGCACTTTCTTCGTCATTTTTTCCCATAGGTACACCGCTTTCATCGCCTTCACTTTCTTCTGTATACAAATCGTCGAAAGTCGAACAAATTTTGTATTCTCAACTTTTGCTAGTGAAACTTCTTTAAGGGCGTCAGGGTAGCGTCGGCATTAATAAGAACTCGGTCGGAGGCGTGAAGGAAATTTCGATCGAAAGTGAAACTCTTGAAAAAATTTTCCGGTTCTTTCAATCCCTCGGAGAAATCCAAAAAAATTTTCTTATTTCCAATATACATTACTTTATTACATTCTTTGGCTTTTGGTTATTCATATTTGTGACCCTCATCAGGATTTACTTCTTAAGCTACAAAACATCACAATTTAATATTTCCTAATATCTATATCTAAACAATAACATTACTTTCATGACCCTAGTATATGTGATTTTTATAAAAAAACGACAAATCTTTATAAAAAAGCCTCGTATTAATAAATCGATTTTGTAAAAACTTAATAAAAAATTTAGATTTTTATAAAAACAGTTCTATAAAAAATTTTTCTTTATAAAACAAAAGTTTATAAAGTTTTGTACTTAATAAATGTTAATAAACAGTTATTTAAAGTCTATTATTTTTCTTGCATATTTATACTCTGAATAACGTTAAAATAATGATGTGAAAGAATTTTTGGGTAATTAGAATAAAATTGTTTAAAAATATTAGCTATTTGTGTTCATCAAGCATACATATATGCGAAATATTTTGTTTTTAACAAAATATATTTTACATTTCAAAAAACTGCCATTGAATTGAACTATCTTTCTAGATTATATTTGAAAAAATGCGATGCAAAAAAACCGTTACTTTTTTGAATTTTCGCACTGAGAAACAACTTTCTGTATGGCTTGCGGAATCGACCAATCATGATCAACTGTTTAGAAATATAAGCCATTTGTGTTAATCAAGCATACATATATGCGAAATATTGTTTTTAACAAAATATCAATTACACTTCAAAAAACTGCCGTTGAATTCAACTATCTTTCTAGATTATACTTGAAAAAATTCGATGCAAAAAAAACGGTTGCTTTTTTGAATTTTCGCACTGCGAAACAACTTTCTGTATGGCTTGTACAATCGACCAATCAGATGCTCCGAAATGACCGTTATAAAACCGACGCGATTCATCACAGCTCTGTGCAATTATTTGGCAGCTTCGCAACTCGCTCTCATTTATTAAAAAACAACTAATTGTTATTCAATTTTTGATCGCTTGTTCAACACTGTCGTCTCCGTTGAAGCTCCATGAATAATAATTGCTGTCAAATTTGCAGTTCCGTTGAATAACAAATAATTCACAGCGAGTTGAATTGTTGAATATCGAAAACCATTGATTTTTCGATCAAAAAAATGAGCAGTTTTAATTTATTTTCTCGAAAACTTTTATGTATAGAATAAAGTTATAAACGTAGAATTGAGCTGATTTTTCAAGACCTATCGATTGGTATTTTTTGTTTTTCGTGTTTGTGAATTTCAATTTTCCGACATGACGTCACGAGTTTGGACAATAGTTTTACCCTTTTATCAAAACAGTCTTATAAAACTGACATTTTTTCATAGAGTTTTTATTAACTTTTTATGAAGATTTGTATAAAAATCACAGTTACTAGGGAAATTCTGCGATATAATCAACATCATTTTGTGTATTAAGAAGAATCACTTCAATGTATTTGACAAAATAATAATAAATAAAATTAAACTAAACAAAAGTAATAATAATGGAAAAAAATTTAATAAATAAATATTATAGAAATATAAAAGTATAATTAAAAATGTATATCTTATATTAATATTTACAAATAATAATAAAATAAAATATGGTAAAAATTTATATTTTTAAATTTATATATTAATTTATATTAACAAAAATATAATAAAACAAAAAAAGTGTTACAAAATTTCATGTTATTAACTTTCCATAGATACATTTATCAATCATTCGGATATTCATGATAATTTATTCAAGTTCCGAAAGTATTTGATTTCGGCAGTCAAATTTTATGAAAATTCATCATTTCATTATGTCACTTGTGAAATTAAGTTAGATTGTACACTATGAGAAAAACTAGTGATTTTTCCACAAAATACTCTCTAAATCCCTTCGAGTGAAAATTCTGCAAGTAAAACTGGAGTAAAAATTTAAATCGTTTTAGAGTAATAATTTATTCGAAAAAACGAGCGATCACTCCAAAAAGATTAAAATTTCACTAAAAGGAATATATAAATTATGCACTTCGAGAAACGTTTGGTTACAGCAACCATTAATTTAGTAAAATATGAGCCCACCATAGTTTTGGGTAGTACAACCAAAACTTTAGGTATGATAACCAAATAATTGGTTATTGCAACCAATAAAGTTTACTAAATTAATGGTTGCTGTAACCAAATCATTTTTCTCCGTGTGGTTTTATTATTTACTATACAGTAGCATTCGTATTTTATGGAAAAAACTCACTTTATGTACCGAATCATCGTTCCGCAAATTATCAGATAATTCGGTCAAATTACTTTGGCGGGTTTCGAAATACTGTTCTAAAGAAGTTTCACTGTTCTTGACCGGAAACGAGCCGGCGTTTCGGGCAATGTTGAGGGTCATGTGGCATTGAAAATCGCGTTTAACTATTTGTTTCGCGGTTCGCGATGCGGTGGGAAACGCCGGAGATTCCCTGGACTTTCGAATCGACGCCCAAGTACGAACTGAGGCCGGGGAATGCGATGAGGCACGTGCAAGTTGACGACTCCCGCCAAGAGAACGTCGCGGTGGTAAAAGGGTGATCGAATAACGCGACTCGGCAATGAAATTTTCTCATACGTCTAATTTTAGATTCCCATTCACCATAGAATGCACAATTTTTCCTCTAATTTCTTATTTTTTATCTTGATTCCAAAAAATTTCAAAGTTACGAAAGTTTACAAGAATTTTCGAAATCGAATAATAAACGAAAACAGAAATATTTGTTAAATTCGAATTTTCATTTTTCAATTATGAAATAAACATTATAATTTTAACGTAATAATATAATTTTATTACGCTATTATTTTATACGTTATAATTTTATTACGTATTATTATATTATTTATATAATTTTAACACTATAATTAAAAACGTAAAAAATGAAATAAACGATATTCGTTTATTTTCAAGTTGGTAAGAGTTATTTCAGGCGAAAAAAATTTATCAAGACTCTTTGTATAATGTGTGCGTCTTCGCGTTGAGTCATATTGCATTTGCATTCCCACCACTTGGGCCTTGCCGTGAAATGCAATTGGGCTTGGTGGGACGGTATTAATAATTGAGGAAAGCTGCAGTCAATGGCAGTGTTGCAAAATCGCTGACAACGCGTAGGAATAATATTTTTCAGAATTCTTCGGATGGTTGCACATTGTTTAGAACTTTCTCAATGAAAAATTTAGAGATACATTGTGAAATCGCGACATAGCAGAGATTATCACGAATTAAAAAATATAGATATTATTCTGTGCACTATGAAATATTTTATTAAAATTAGAGAATTGAACTTACTTTTAAATTTTAGAAAATAAAATGGTACGCCACAATTTTTTTAAGTCTCTTGAAACTTTGTGGTGATTTTATAACTGCTAACTAATTTTTTTCTAAATTTGTTAACAATTTCAGTACAAAATTCTTTAAATAAAGAATGCCAGAATTTTACTGTTAACTCGGAAAATAGCAGTTTTTTAAGAATCAATGAGCTTTATTCTGTAATGATCCATTTCCCAAATTTCGTAATCGTTCGAAAAATAGAAAATTTTACTGTAAAATCGTAAAATTAGAGAGAATTTTTAACTACACTTAATTTGTGTATGATTGTATCTATTCTTCCAATTTTTAAATCAAATTAATTATAAATCTTTCGAATAGAAAATTAGTAATTAGTAAAACAAAAAAATTAAATTAAAAACTTTTCTATATGAAATTCAAGAGTGAAAGAACCAACCGAATTTTTCTGCAACACGATATCGATATTCTTAAATTACTGTAATACTGTAAAAGTAACTGCTAACAATTTTTATAGAATTTTAAAGTTATACTTGTAAAACAATCTTTTTTCCACATTTTTCAACGACTTCAGTAAAAAATTCTTTAAATGTAAAATGCCAGAATTTCAATGTTAATTCGGAAAATAGCAAGTATTCTAAGACTCAATGAGCTTTATTCTGAGATAATCAATTTTCCAAATTTCTTCACGAATCCGATTCATAATCGTTCGAAAATCGAAAATTTTACTGTAAAATCGTAAAATTAGAGAAAATTTTTGAACTACACTTAATTTGTGTACGAAGTAACAGGTTGGCTGATAAGTCCCCGGTCTAACAAAGAAAAACACATTTTTTTGTCAAAATTCGTTTTTATTATTCAACATAGTTCCCTTCAAG
>JAPYZL010185550.1:0-26376 GCA_030522825.1 Platygaster orseoliae
CGACTCTCTTGGAGATGCCTTTGTAACTATACAGATTCAGACTTTGAAACTTGAAAACAACATTCTTAGAACATGAATCTAACGATTGAAGCAAAAAAACAAATTTCGATTTTTTAAAAGTAAACCATGAGCGGACCCCCTTAACAGCGACGATCCCTTTGATATCACTAATTTTAAATCTACTGTCGCGATAAGTATTATCTCTTGTGTATTGTTAAATATTTTTTGAATGTCATTTATTTCAATAAAAAGCGACGTTCTCTTTGATATCACTTATTTTAAATCTACTGTTGCGTTAAATATTTACTCTTATGTATTTTTAAATATTTTTTGAATTTCATTTATTCTAATAAAAAGCGACGCTCTATTTGATATCACTAATTTTAAATCTATTGTTGCGATAAATATTCGAGGGGGGGAGGGGATCTAATGATCTTAAATTATTTTTCATAATCTATGAATACTTTTAATTATACTCAAAATACTGATAGGTAATAATAAAATTGGCGAAATATTAAAGTAAAAGCCTTATCGCCGCAAATTGATCGCTAAAATGTTATGATGCTAGAACTAATATACCGTTGCGCATATGTAAATGGATCCACATGTATACATGGGGCTATCCGCATATTACGTCATCAATTTTTTACATTTTTTTGACCCCCTCCTCCCCCACATCATCAACCATCATCATTCCGTAGACCCACCCCCTAGTGTTGACGTCATCAAATTCAAACTACTGGCGCGAAATTTGAAAAAAGAACCCGAAACTTTTTGATAAAAAGTTCTATTTTTATGATCACGTCATCATCTTTGGAGCCCTCACCACCCTAACGTCAATACTCGTCATCAAACTCAATACCCCCTCCCCCTTAAGTGTGATGACGTAATATGTGGACAGCCCCATGCATATTGATGTATTTGACATGTGATTTTTCTTCCACTCCTTCTAAACGGAAATTTTTTTACTAACATTTCTATCGTTCAATTATTTTGTACTCAAAAATTAGATAATCGCTACAATAGTGCAGCCAATGCTGCAAAAACCCATTCCTACTCTCAGTGTATACCGAAACTAAATTCACGTCAATCCCTCGTTGGCCTGATAAACGTGATGGAGAACTCGCATGTGTGGAGCTTTGGGAAATTTGAAATGTCACGGGATCTGCCTAAAGCATGGTAGCGGATTACAGTGACGATGGCTTCACTGAATGATGAAAACGCACATTGTCTTGGGGAGATCCCTATTGTATAATATGTCAACTGAACTCGCATAAGTAAACCTGGTTCCGGTCGTTTGTGACAACGGCATTATTCTGCGTTGTGCATCATGCGTAAAACAATGCGGACTTTTTCGTTCCATTCGCCAACGGAGCTATTCTACTGTGCAGCATCTCGCGTATTTTCTGATGAAGAGCATTCATTTATATGAAAGGGACGAATAATTGAAGGTTTTACACCTCAAAATACGTATGGCAATGGTTTTTTTTTTGTGATTAGGCAAATTCATTTCAGAAATGACTTATTGCTCGTTTAACTTCAAGAATTGTTTATATTATTTAAAATGTATGCACTTGGAGGCTAGGTATGATCAAGAGATTTATTTACCTAAAATATGAGTTGTAATTATATGTCTATCTTTCATATTTGTCTTACCATATGTGAAGATTGCTTCTGATGCACTGAGAGAAGAAAATATGTAATATTAAAATATGTATATTTGGATATGGCGAAATAGATATTTATTTGCCCCAAACGTATAACACTTTTGATCAAATATAATTGGGTAACTTTCAAAAAACTATATTTATTCCAAAATGTCATACATTTGGGGCAAATGTATATCTATTTCGCCATAGTCAAATATACATATCTTAATAGTTAACATTTCTTCTCTCAGTGTAGGAACAAATAATGGAAGTTAACGCCTGACTATTGACAATTTGTACTACTCGTGTATGATTGCAATTGAGTCACTTTCTATTTTGATGAAAATACTCGATTCATCAACTTAAATTAAAAAAAAATTATTATGTCAAAGTAACAAGACAAATGTGCTTACATGTAGGTGAAATTTCTACTGGTCATTACAATGCATTTCACACAGGGAAAATTCTTTTCAACATTAGATTTTGAGGAATATTCTGTTGAACCAAAGATACTTAATACTGCTTACAAAGAAAAAACCAATTGTATAAGTTAAAATGGTGAAAAAATTTGTTTTTACACTAATAACCATTTTTTAAATTAATTAAAACTATTTTTTACTCAAGATGATTTATGGAAACTTTCATTTGAACAAATGATAATCGAAAATGTATTCATTGTCATTTACAAAATATCCTTTTTTTAGTAATCCTTGTTTAAAAATTATTATATGTATAAATAAAGTAAAAAACGCTCCGTTATAAATTAAATTGAGTAATTTTGAAAAATCATCCGTAGTCAAAAATCAGCAAAACAGAATTTTTATCCTCTTTTTATCTTTATGTTTCTTCCAAACTTTCGACCTGTTTTCATTATAAGGTCCTCAAGAGAAATATAATTATATAACATGCAGCGATTAAAAATTTCATTATCTTTCAAAAAAATTATGATCGATCCCCTCTTTGCAGTAGTTCAATGAGATGTCTGTAAACGTCTCCATAGCATTTTTCTCGATATCCACAATAGTAGACTTATTTTTCATAGTTTAACAAGTCTTTTTATTTCAATTTCAATTTTTTGTTTATTCATCAAAATGGTTTTTAATATTGTGGATATCAAGAAAAATGCTATGGATACGTTTACAGACATCTAATTAAACTACTGCAAAGAGAGGATCGATGAAAATGTTTTTGGAAGATAGTGACATTTTTATTTGCTGTTGTATGTTATATAATCATATCCCTAAAGAGGACCTTGAAATTAAAACAAGTCGAAAGCTCGAAAAAAGTAAAAAGATAATAAGAGGTTAAAAATAATGTTTTGCTGATTTTTGACTCTGGATGACCGTTCTTTATTACTGATTATTATTTAGAAATGAATGGATGGCTGATTGAGCGTAGTTTTTACTACTAAGAAGTATCAGAGACCACTTGACAATAAAATAATATGTCTAGAGACGTTAGAAGGAAAAGTAAGGAGGTTGTAGTCGACAGTCTCGTGTAATAAAATACTTGTTCGTACTAAAAAATCTCAAGTCAATAAAAACTTCTTTCATTTCCTTACAGTAAATACTAAGGAGTCTCGCCCGCCAACCACCAATCAGTTTTATTTAAGTTTTGATTTTTAAACAATTTAAATATAGATATGCACCAAATATAATTATTTATTCAACGCCGTGAAGTAATGTCTCGTTTCTCCCATGCTTGTATCTCATAAAACTCGCATTTCTTCACGTTGTTGAATAAAATATGGTCCTTGACTAGTGTAGGAATATACTATTGTTTTTATCATCATTATATATAGAGCGAATTTTTCAAACGCATAGAATTATCTATGAAGGTTTTAAAAAATATAATCGAATTCATTAATAAGAGATAAAATAACACAATTCAGATTTTTTTTTGTGTGAAGCTAGTAACGCAGTACAAATTATGACCTTCATCAATGAATCTGGAAAAATGCCTGCTCGTAACGACCGAAAATGGAAATAAATTCGAGGATGAAAATCGAGGAAATCCGAGCGCTTAGCAAACGCAAAAAAAGCCGCGGAAAACGCATTACCTTAGGTTCCTTAGGTGGATCTAGATAAGCGTAAATCCCGCAAAGCCGTATCTTCCGTTGCGACTGACACACTATCGGTATATACGCCTCAGCCCAACCAAGTTTTCATGATCGAGGCCGAAGGAAGGAATGAAAGCAGTATTAGGGAAAAACCTTTTTCATGCTCTATGATGCTGTCACTAAAAAGAAGCTTTCAACACTTGAATCACGTTCTGTCGTGAACATTATCGACGAGACAATGAGCTAAAAGCAGATATCTGAAAGTATTGGCCGTCTAAGTTCTTTATAATCAAACAGTTGATACTGTTCTTAAATTTTGTGATGTGCTATATTACTAATAGTGTGAATAATGATGAAAAATTAGGAGTAACCTGTATCATGATTACGAAACCTTAGATGTATTTAGGTGGAAAAATAGCAGCAGCAAATGTGATTTTTAAAGTGTAGCAAATCAATGGCAATCAACCGCAAATAACTTGCTATGAAAAATAATTATTCAGATAGATTTGGAAAAAATCTTAAGTTGTATGCTAGTTTGAGATATGTGTTCATCATCACCTTAAGCTGAAAATTCTCGATTTTCTTGATTAAATAATATCGTTAAATATTATAATTATATTATTTTCACTTTCAAATAAAATACGGTGCCTTTTCACTAAAAGTTTTTAATATACCGCGTTTCAACACTGTTTCAACGAAATGTAAAATAAAAATGTAAACTGAATTCAGTAATTTTTACTGTAATTGCTGTAATTCTACTGTAATTTACTGTAATTTTGAAAACTAGATTTAAAAATACACCTGCTGACAAATTTTTACGGTCCTACAACAAACTTTCGATAGTTTTTGGCTATCAAAAAACGTGACAGAAGTAATTGTGCCCATCTCTGTATGTACGTGTTCATATTTTTATCAACTTTGATTATTAATAATGCACCATATGATCAAATTATTTTTCCTGGGAATTTGAGTTTAGGTCTCATTGTTTTCTATCAATAATTTCGGATTATTGTTCAGTAGCGATTTTGAGTATTTTCGTTGGTTCTAGTGGAAACTAATTCCGCAATAAATTTTACATCTAGATGTTAATGGGAGGCAGAGAATGCCATATATTTCCTTCATCATGAATTCTAGACGTTCTCTCGTGGAAATCAAGCTGTGAAAATCGATAATTAGGATAAATTGGAACCTTCGATCTTGAGCAAGAAAACCAGTTTACCGCCGAACAGTCTGCAGTAATTTGATTTCATGTATCCAATATTGTCGTTATTGTTCTTACATTGTGGAGCATTGGTAAAATAGATTTCCTGGCGTATTTTTGTTTTATACGTGACTTTATTAAGACTCATTAAAAATGGAACGAAAAACAATGTTGCAGCAACTCTCTATTCGTGTTTTCAAAAATTAACTAAAGTTAAACTAGATTTTTCCTTCGTCATGGAATGTCTTTCATTTTTTTATTCGAGTGTAACATTTTTTGTTCATAACCTTTTAAAAAAAGTATCGACAATCATCAAAACTTTTGCAACTTTCGTGCAATTTGTTTTCCAGATACGTATGAAGTGTTGCAACTGTAACATATGATTTAACAGAGCAAAGTAACTTTGTCTTATTTTTGAAGTTGAGTGTTTTGCTAATCTGATTATTTCATGCGTGGTCGATTTAACCAGGTCAAAATATTGTAAAGTTCAGCCAGTATATTACCCTCCACTCACTGAAAAAAAATTGTAAATGTGAACGTCGGCCGTCGCTTGTGAGCTGCTCACCGATGCAAGTATAGTGATACAATAAAGTGGCCCTGAGGATGAGGAAAAATCGCAAATATTTTTTTGCAAAATATTTTTTCTACAATATAAATGTCTTTTTCATAGTTTTTTTGGTTGTTGAGTCATGATTTGACATTATCTTCGTTAAGTTCTTTTGTTTAAACAATTTATTTAAACAAATTATTGCACAATTTTTTCCTACAACGTATATGTCTTTTTCATGATTTTTCGGGATGCTGATTAAGGATTTTACATTGTCTTTGTAAAATTCTTTTGTTTGAACAATGTATTTAAAAAAATTTGCGCAAAATTTTTTTTCTTCAACATATATGTCCTTTTCATGGCTTTTAGGGTTGCTCTGTAAGGTGTGACATTGTTTGTGTTATATTCTTTTGTTTGAACAATTCAGTAAAAAAAATTTATGCAGAAATTCTTTCTACAACATGTATGTCTTTTTCATAATTTTTCGGGTTGCTGAGTAAGGATTTGACATTCTCTTTGTAAAATTCTTCTGTTTGAGCAATTTGTTGTAAAGAATTTCCGCAAAAAAATTTTTTTTACTACATGTCCTTTTCACGATTTTTCGGATTGCTATGTAAAGATTTTACATTGTTTATTTTGTAAAATTCTTTTGTTTGAAGCATTCGTTTACTTTACAATCACAAATTGCAAAATTTTTCACGTCATAAATCTTAAACTGACATCGAAAAATCTTTAGAGGAAAAAGTCATTAAATATTCATATGTGTCGCCTAGCGTGAATAATAAGTTGAGTAAAGGAGTAAAGGACAATTCTTCAATTGATTTGACATGTTTTCAATAGAATGTACAATATTTAACAGAAAGTGTAACAAAAAAAGTGATATCCCACAAAAAACATTAAAAATGTAAAATTTTGGTGTTTAGTTTCAAGAATTTACGAGTATTATAACAAAAACTGGCGAAATCCCAACCAAATTTGATTGGTAGAATATATTTAGTGTTTAGATTAAAATAATCAATCACAAAGTCAGTCATATTTCTGTTGGGCTCTCTCGGAAACATGCATTTGCTTTCCCATTGTTTTTAGTCAATTCTGTGAACAAAAAAACTGTCCGAGCGTCAAAAGTCACTAAACAGACCACTTTTTATAGCAAATATCACATGTTTTTACAGATATTCAGAAATTATTAAGAGTACTGGAAGTTAGGGGTAGTACCAGGGTGGAACTTCCGATAAGTCTAATACATTACTTTTGGTGTCACATGGACGAATCACCAAATGTTGCGTGGGCTGACAAAACCTACCTAACAGCACATTCCTTTAGGCTTACTTTCTAATCCTCTTAGACCTAATGGCGCGCCTAATGGAATGTGCTGTTAGGTACATTTTCTCAGTCCACGCCACAAATGGCAATTCCAAGTGGTACTACTATCGTAAATACTGATCGGCCGTATAAATCTCAATTAAAAAAAATATGTCATGTAAAAATTTTGTAAATTTTTTTTCATCAATAATAATTATTTATTAAACAACAAAATTCTTAATGATTTCTAAAGATCTGTAAAAACTTGTGATTTTTACAATAAACCGAATTTAATATAAAAATATCAATATTATTTATAGATTTGATAATTTGATAATCAATATTACTCATTTCATATGATAATCAGTATTTTAAATTTGATAATTTGATAATTAATTTTAGTGAGATCAAAGCGGTCTGTTTAGTGACTTAAAGCGCTCGGATAGTTTTTTTGTTCACAGAATTGACTAAAAACAATGGGAATGATATACATGTTTCCGAGAGAGCCCAGCAGAAATATGACTGACTTTGTAATGTAATATTTTAATTTAAACACTAAATTTATTCTAACAATAAAATTTGGTTGGTACAATTGTACAATAAGATACAAAATGGGATTGGTTTCTTTACTTATGTAACTCATTCGAAACGTTGCTCGATTGCAGTACAACGTTGAATGTCGGTGACGTGTCTCATCGAAAAGTGAGGGCTTTAATTCAATCTTCATGCCTATTCGTTTATTGACTGGTGACACAGCAATGCCAGTTGCAGCGTTGCTACGTCAGTCTAGTCATTCGCGACAAGCGTATTCAGGCAGCAACCATTTGACCCGAGGGTTAACCAATGACCGCAAGCCCCAACGCTCTTTACTGGCATATGTTAATGCAACTTGCAAGATATGCCGTCTCCTCGTTTTCACCTATTCGACTAACGAAGCCTCTCAGTATCACAAGTTTTGAGCTTTGTCAAGTACAAGGTACATACAAGAGAAAAAATATAGTTGAACTGACAAAATAAATTGTAAGCTTAGCTATTTTTGGTAAGTGTATGAGTACTGGAATATTTCGAATTGCATCGACCGTAAACTAGATGTCTAACAAATCACTAATCTGTATAATTGCACTAGACAGTAGATACCCATCTCCGTTACATTGGCCAGAATATCGTGAATAGAAAGCATGTTTACTACTGAAACTTTTCAAAATTTACGAATACAAATAATTTGCAAGCAAATCAATCTTTTTTTGATGAACTTTGCTGATGTTACTAGAATGTTTTTTACGTAGATAAATATACCCCCAAAAAACTTTAAAAAAGTAAAAAAAATTTGGCGGCTTTCCAGGTCAAAAACATTTATGTCCATATTAACCAAAATTCAACCGATCGGGGTCTTCAATTGTTCAATACAAAGAAAACGTATGACTTTCGGTTACTGAAAAGACCATTACTATTTTTGAACGTATTTTTTTATAACTCGACGATACTCGTGAGAAACGTTGAAATTCGCGTAGATCTGTGTAAAAGCGATATCAGTTGAAGCGAAAACGTGCCTATGTGAGCAATTTGGGCAAGATATATGTCTAGGGTTCGTTCGAATATTAGGGAAGTACCTTCAACTAATATGCGAAATTGGTTAGTGGCAACGGCTGCTCACCGTCACGTAATTATTCTATCCGTATTCGATCACGAGTTTGTTATCGTGAAACACATAATTAACGAACTTACGTGTAGAAAACGTATAGCTCATTATCGAACTGAGCATAATTGCCTAAATATTTAAGAACTCCTGCGTCTCTCGAAAAATCCTTGGAATACCGAAAATTGTAAAAAAATTTAAAAATATTTGGGAGCATTGAGAAAATTCACCAATATTATCTATGAAAGATCCCTTTCTTGAATGAAAAAATTGTGAAATTTGTGAATAATAGAATGGTGACCAAAGAAAATGAAAATAATATGAATTTTTATGGTAAACATTGTTAGTTTGTTGTTTTGTTATTGGATTTTTGAATTGATATCATCGAAAGAAGTCCTACATATTTTACGAGCAGAGACAGAATGAAAATTAATCGAGCATCAAACGCAATTTCTTCAATTGAGACTCTGAATAGTCACAGAGATAAATTATTTTATGTTTCCCATTCATAATTGAGTTATGCATATGGTGCTTTAACATATGAAGTTAGCTAGTCAACTAATAGAAATCTAATAACCTCCAATTAAGTATCAATCATCATAGTTAGTGTAATAGCGAATTAACTGGTTTATAAATCAAAGAGCGAAGCCAGAAATTGGCACAAACTAGGTGAATGTCGTTAGACTGTATGTGTTGGAATATTACATACATAATATGAAACTAAGTAATTGATTTATATAAATGACTTTTAAGTGTGTGATTATGGTGGTTTCCGCCTATGGGCGGAACTCGTTTTCTGAATACTTCGAACCCATTTAATAACCCAAAAGTATTTAATTTTTTTCATTCATTCGTTGTTAGAATCATAAAGTATAGTTTTTTTTGCTTGTTTAAAAAGTTATATTGTTCTACGCTTGTAAAATCTTATTAATATTTTTAAAAATCATTGAGAATTTCAGGACAGTTGAATTTTCGACATTTTTATTTCGTTACAATGGAAGTTACCATTTCTCAATCGAGAAAATCAAAAATTTATCAAAGAGACAAATCTAGGATATTAAGAGAATTAAAACTAAGGGAAGAAGAAGAATTTATGATTTCTACAAAATATTGCTGAATTTTTTTACATCTTACGTATTATTTACATAATAAAAATATTTCTAATCAAAAAAGATTTATAAATGCTCAGAATATTTTTCCTACATTTCTCATCCTTACTAGATTGAAAAAGAAATGCTAATTTCATTCTCGAACTAAATTTTCTTTACTTTCAAGTCTTGTCGCAACAGTTTTCAATTACGAAAGCCGAAGTTAGTCGATTTGTAAGCTCTCGAAACGCAATATGTAATCTTCCTGAACTTATGTGAGCCCTACAAAATTATTGACAGTTCCAAATTGACGTTGGCGAGGAAGTAAATGCATCTTATTGAACTTGGTTGTTGGATAGAGCTCCTTGTCAAGTCCCGTTAGAGTTTGAATCAGTTTCCTCGACTCATCATTAGTGAACTAAACGGCATTAATGGAACAATATTACAATACGAACTTGTACAGCTGAGCCTTGCTGTAACACTCAATTATTTCAATATGACGCTATTGAAAAATTTGGAGTGAGTGCTTCCATCATGACAAGCTTGATTTGTATTTTTTATTTATAACTCTATAAATGCCAATTATGCATTATATATCTTTTGAAGTTACGTAAAATGTTTGAAGATTTTTTACTGTGCAATACCACAAAATTTTTTTCATCAATCGTGCACAAATTGAGTTTTAAAAATATTTGTGAAAAAATTTGGAAATGGAATTGCGTTAGTAAGCAGATAAAAATATCGAATAGATAGTCAATTTTTGTCTAGGGAAAATCATGTTGTAGTTTGAAACAGTTTTCTATAAAAATTCAAAACTTTTCTAAACTTATGTGCACAAAAGTATCCAGGAGTTGGAGTACAGAAAAGTTTCAACATCATTGTATAAAATTCACGGATGAACGTAGGATTCGCCAAAGTTAAATTCATAGCGACTTTTATTGAAGGCTCTCGTGCAATAACCACGTTAGCTCTCGGCCACGAAAATAAAGTCTCCCATACGGGAAATCGGACCAACGCAAAAAAAAACCCTTTTTTTTTCAATTAAAAAAAACTTGTATTGTACTGTTATAATATTTCAAGAATTCTATAGAAGATTTTTGTATATGCCTTATAACATTTTTCGAAAATCTTCTAAAATTCGAGATTACAGAGGTTAGTTCA
The DNA here is from genome assembly GCA_030522825.1 of Platygaster orseoliae. Lineage (NCBI taxonomy): Eukaryota > Metazoa > Arthropoda > Insecta > Hymenoptera > Platygastridae > Platygaster > Platygaster orseoliae. The sequence goes on from JAPYZL010185550.1 coordinate 10,644, forward strand.
ATTTTAATTCTTACGGTTTTTGAAAAATATTCCAGGGTTAGTAATACTTTAATAGAGTACCATATAAGTATTCAAGAATTTCATGAGAAATTATCAAGGATCACGAAATTTCAAAAAACTAAAAAGCACGACTTATGAAAGGTTAAAAAACTTAGAAAGTACCATTGCATGATTTCAAAGAAATAAAAATATTTCATGTTATAAGAATCTGATGTATAATATAAAAACTTTAAGCATCTTATAAGCGATTCCATTTAAAATTTTTTCGAGAACAAGAAGCGTCCAAAAAATTTATTTTTAATTATATAAATAAGTTCATGCATTGTTGAATTTTATGCTAATCCAAGAAGACGTTTTTATTCAAAAAAAGTTTCATTATCATTTACGTCGTTTTTTTTCGACTTGCATTTTTTTGGACAAGGAACTATCATTTTTGCGTTTTTTTTCGGCCATTTCTACGATGATCGTTTGACATTGCTTTACACTTTCACAGATGATAAGCGAAGGTGAAGGCACTATTTAATTTTTAATGTTTAAAATCAAATAAACCATAGCTAATTTGCATTTGTGAAATAACCAAGTCTAAACGTGATTTGTGACGATTTTCTTCCCTCAAAAAATATAATCTAATTGCTACCAAGTCAAAAACCCCTATTGGAATTTGAAAAAAAAAATATATTCCGAAGAAGAAACCGGACAACTGAATTCTGCTTGTCAAACAACCGGGAATGAATTTTCAAGAGATGAATAAACAAGTTTGAAAGAAACTTGAAATTTTATTTCCTTCAACTAATGCTCACTTGCAGGATCAAGCGATGATTAACGACGCGCCTAAGCCTCAACTCAAGCTGTTAAACAATAGAAACATCTCGAGAACTACCAGGGTAATTGATAAGAAATTTTTACAAAAACTGCTTCATATTATAACGAACGACTCTCCCGCTGGAAATTTTCTGTAACTAATAATAAAAAAAACGTTCCTGCTTAGCGAAAATTGGAATACCTGAATTCTGTTCGCATCAATTATTATGTAAATACACGCGAACAAAAACATATTTTTATAGATTAAAAGATTTTATATGCATCGATAACGTATGTTATTCATCTGTATGAAATTTGAATGCAAAATTTTGATATTCAGGTTGGTTTTTGATAATTGAAATTTTGTAATACCATTTATTCGTTGAATCCAATCTTTATAGTTTTTATTTTTTATTTCTAAAAATTGTTTAAATACATGAAATTTTGTAGAACAGAAAAAGTGTATCTTGGTAAGATCTATCTATTAGCATTTTTTTTAATTGGAAAAAATAGTTATCTTCGTAATCGTGAGCTAGAGCCAATTTTGGCGAAGCCGTACGTTTTTGCCCGAGCCGGAGGCGACGGTCAAAATAGGCAAAGCCAAAATTGGCGATAGCTTACGATTGCGAACAATATTTTTCATCACGATAGTCTCAAAGTCACGTCAAAATGTCAGTTTTGAATGCACCAGAAGTTCCAAACGTTTAAAATTAAACGAAAAAGAAAAGTAGATGAGTTTTCAAGAAAAAAAAAACTTCCAGCTTCTTTCTAGGAATTTATACTCAGAACAGCAAACTTTATAGTCCCCAACAAAATATTAAACAAAATCTTCTCCATGACGAGAAATCAGGAATTAATACATTTTTTCTTTTCGTTTAATTTTAAACGTTTGGAACTGTAGGTACATAGTTTTGAGGTTAGAGTGATGAAAAAGAATTTTTTGCGTTAGTCTTATTTACCGTATGGACGACTTTATTTTCGTGCTCGAGAGCTAACGTGGTTATTGCACGAGAACCTTCTATAAACTTGGCTCGAAATTTTATAATCCTCTATAAAAAATTTTATGCCGCTCATCATTTGATTGACATTTCTTCTTTGTTCCAGGTACGTAAAAATTCTATGTTTTAGTTGAGTGATACTTATTCCTCGCGTGAACCGGGAGTATGATTGATCGCGTTCGTTAAGTAAGTGTTTTTTTCGGAAAATTCGACTCAAACTTAACTGAAAAAGATTTGTTTTGACAGATCAGTTTGTTTCTATTCTTCCGGAAAATGGGAGTACAATGCTTGAAAAAATATTACAGCAATAAATATTTCCGGTTCCGTTTGTCAAAATTCATAAATTCTTTGAGACGAAGAAAAAAATTAAAGCATCTAAAATACAGAACTTATATAAGATTGCATGAACTTTTCCAAGATATAAACGTGCTGAGTCGTTGTTTCTCGAGTGAAGAAAAGTTTTGAGTTGAAAGAAAACGTTTGCCACGAAACAAATTGCACATCTGAGTCTTTCTTCCCTCTTCAAGTTCGATCTCATATTTTTCGAAAAAACATTGAACCGTTTTATTTGTCGTCTTGAGATATCTTGTTCGAGAGAAACATATAATACTGATAAAAAGCTTTCATATGATTCGAATTTGGTCTCGAGAAAAAAAGAAACCTTAGTACATGCAAAAAAAATTCATGTAAGTATTTGTAAATTTTATAACACTTACAATTACTAGAAAATTATTAATTCTTATACTAACACTACTACGAATCTAAATAATACTTAAAATATATGCGAATATGATATTTTCAAAATCTTTAAAATTGCTTGGAATCAAGAAAAATGAATTTCGAAGTATAGAATGATAAGGAATTAAAAACAAATTTTTGGAAAAACTCCTTCTAATCATGTCAATGCTGAAAAGATACAAATATCACTCAAAGTAGTAAAAATCTCTGAAATACATGATATCTTGTGAGATATCAAGTATTTGAAACATCTGTTGAGATGTTAACTTTCACTCTCTAACTAATGAATTCAAATTCGAAAATTCGAAAATTCGAAAGAGTTCATTATTTCATTTTATACAAAAGTTGTCAGTATCCACATCGATGTAAATCGTTGTTAAAATTCATGATTACATAGTGTTCGCAAAAAATAGAGCCAAATTTTTGAAACCATTTCTTTTTAGTAAAACTCCTCTAGCGTGCAAACGTCAGCACCAGAAATCTTTGTGATTTATCTCGGGCTTTCACGCGAAAGATGGGATAAACTTCGAATGGAAATTCGTTCGTTGTTTTCATTTCTTGAATTTTTCAACGTCGATTCTAAAAATTCAGAGCATTGTATGCACATGGTTTGCGAAAAGAAAAAAATTGAAATACATTGTAAATAAAGACGATTCTTACTAAATGTCATACAGTGGCTAACGGTAGTTAGATGGAGGCGAGGACGCCGTGGAAACTACTACTGCTATATTTACAAAAATATATTATAACATCACCTACAAGCAAACAACTTTCTATTCATACCTCTATTGGAAGCATTTTCATTTACCACGAATGACAGAAAATCGAATTTTTACGTATTTTGAATAATATGACATCTTTTTTATACGTACTACTATATTTTAAACTTAACTCACAATCTATAAATTTCACTGAGGGCGGAATCAGAATTCGTTCGTGCACACTCGGTTCATTCGGGTCATGTCGTTCCGCCGCCATATTATCCATCGCAAATATTGCTCACGACGCGACGCTAGTGATTCCAAAAGTCGTATATTCAAATGTGTTTTCGCCGAGACCATGGTAATGCGTTTAAAAGAAAAAATAGAAGTTGCAAAATTATTTATTGCGAACAATTTGTTTTAACAAATTATAACCAAATCACACGTTAGAAAAAAAACAAAATATCTTTTTGTAAAAAATTTTATTTGCGAATTTCGTAAATTTCGTATTTGATTAATTTTTTTATTATTTTAACAACGATGAAGTTGTATAAAAAAGGTATGATGTACTTGCCGTAATTACAGCTGTGTTGATTTAACTCGTCGAGTAATTTGTTAGCGTAATGTGATTGCTATTAATTACGTTATTGCATGTGAAACGAGAACGTACCATAATTATTCAAAACTACGTTTGTAATAATTTCATCACTAATAACTTTCTTGGTGAGACTCGCGTGTAATTTACGTAAATGCAGTGCTTCTTTGTCGTCTGATAAGTAGTTCAGAGGGACTTTGATCAATAAGGCATTGACCGGTTACATCTGTCGAAAAATACGACGTCATTTGATGTCAAAGCATGCGTCACTGTACGCAGTCTCATTCGGTGTGCAAAATCAATACGCCTCGTTTCGAAGATGAAAAAATTAAGATAAAGAGTAGAGTGATAAAAATGTAAATAGAGTTCTTCTTTGACCAAGAAGTCATACTTATCACTTTGAGAAAAGAAGCTTTACTTGTAGGATCTTATTTTTCAAGATTTGTTCTTCGAGTACATAGACAAAGGAATTTTATATTATTTCATCGCAATTTCGTTGAACGAGTTTGATATTTAGCTTTGAAACAAACAATGTATTGAAAAATAGAATGAAGACTTTTCTTTCCTAAATCAATGGTTTGTATTTTGGAGTTTTATTTAAATAACTTGTTGTTCGTTCAGATCTTAAATCGAAAAATATTCTTTTGCCCTCTTATAACCTCAAAGTTTGACATTTGGAAGGACTTGGAGCCTAAAATCGAACAAAATACCGTTCGTACTATGTCGCAATTGCAAATTTCGGCAAAAAAGGCTGTTTTTGACCGAGACGAAGCCGAGGTTCGTAATCCTTTTAGCCAAAATGAGCGATCGCGACTAGGTATGGAATGCACTATTACATGCCTCATTTCAGAATCAAAGTCTTTCCTACGCCTTTTTTTCATTGATCTACTTTTTAGGAAAAAAATTTCTTGTTGATCAGAATCTTGCTGGGCGATTCGTTATAAAAGCTTTAGTTTCTTAAATTTCGATCGCTCAAACAGAGTTATATTTTCAATGTACATGTTACACAATTTCGAGTTTTACAACTTTCATATGATTCGAGTACACAAAGTTTCTTATCATTTCGCCATTTTTTTTTTTTGTGTGATTCTTCCACGGATCAATAACGTCTGATATTGAAGTTGCACGCATTGAAATGCAAATGCAGTCATGTTACGTGAACGTATTTACTCTTTTAATGGATTGGGATGGAAAAGTTTGTTGTATTTTCGTTCCAGTAGTATTCTGCGAAAAACACGTAGATATAAATCTTTAGTTTTATGAATGCACTTGAAATAAGTCTTTTTGTGAAACACGCACAAAAAAGGTACTTCCTGCACCTGAAAACAAACATGGAGGACGTGCATTTACGACCGGCAATTGGGTTTCACACTGAAATTATGACTATGACACTGAAATTAAGTAAAGATTAGGAAGAAATGAAGGGTTGTTATATTGATTATTTAGATATAATGAAGAATGCTTCCTCCCTATAAAAACTCTAACTCAGCCCATTCTAACGATTCTCTCATATACTCATTTTTTTAATTTTAGGTTTTCCATTTCGCTATTCCCCTCTTATCAACAAAGAAAACTTGCAACCCAGAATCTGAAAAAGTCTAAAGTCCAGCCAGTAAAGCTCAGCGAGAAAACAAAGAACATTAATTACAGAGAAAAGAAACGTGGCAGTAAATATTAGTCCGTTCCACCCTCTCGCAGTCCTCTTCGGTACACGTTGGCGCTGACCTTATTCCGTGGACCCCCGATAGATTAGTTAGCTTTTACCAGCGAAACTGGGGAATTAATTGCCGCTTTATTCTAACGGATTCCCTGACTTGGAATCTGCTCTGGTTTTACCCCAAAATGAAAAGTTGTTAATCCACTGTAGTTTGTTTAATTCTCCATTTTCCAGTATAGTTCACAAAACGCTAGAGTTTTTATACTCTCGACTTTTAAGATAGTTTCGTCTATAGATTTTCTCTAGTCTTTTCATGTTATTATTGGTCGTGTTGATTTATGAACAATGTATGATACAATAAATTGTATAATACTTCACCAGGTTCACTAGGTCAATAGCTTGACGGATTCTTCTCAAGTGAGCGTTAATCATTTATAAATATAAAAAAAAATGAAGAAATCATATTCAAATCATTCATAGAAAATTAAAATTCAAAAAGGCGTTATATATGACGAATTGAATAACATGGAAATAACACGTTAATGATGTTTTCTATCATTGCCAGAAACAGAAAACGACTGACCCGTAAAGATCGTGATTATTAGTTATGGCTATTAAACTCTTACGAGGATCTTTCGAACCGTGAGCAGATTTTAACCAACTTTCAAGATTTAATTAGAACTCAAGCTCGCTCAAAGTTTTCCGGACAATAATACTGTGGCTGTAGATGAAGAGACTTAATCCTCGCTAAAACAATACTTGTAAAGTTTGCATATTTTTGCTTGCGGCTGCTGTCATTAAATTATTTTCATTGCATTATTATATCTTAGGGGAAACATTATATAATTTGATTGCCGATAGTTTGATGGTTGTCTTACCTCGAGATGGCTTCATTGTGAAATTATTCACGCCAGCGATTGTTTGCTCCTTGAATAAAGTACTTTTGATTCATCTTGAAGTAAATTAATGAGAAAGTGACTTATTACTCAAGTCATTAGTTATTCCAATATGGACAAATGTTTCTGAATTTCGATGTTATATTATATATTATATATAATATATGTTATATAATATATGAATGAACAGCGAAAACAAATGAATGCTGCAGAAAAATTTCCATGTTACTTTTAATGGCAGCATCTATATGAAAGCTATTTGCGTCAAATGAATTCAATAAAATATTCATTTTTATTAGTTCACTTTGGTACCTTAAAACCATCTTTTTCGAGTTTTACGATCAACTGATCTAAGATCTGTTGCGCAGTAATAATCTTGTTTTTTTCGTTGCACTGCTGAAAATTGGTCTATAAACCCGCAGTTAACCCATTTAATAGACGGGTTAGTGATACTACTTGCATTTGAATTACTTTCGTTACAGGTTATCTGCTCCGTTCAAAATTACGACTCAAACCGCTACTAACAATCAGATGTGTAGATCTTGTGACTGGGGAGGTGCAGTATATCTATAAACAATCAATTTTTTTCCTGTTTCAAAAAAAAAACCAGGAAAAAAAGATGCGTTTAAAGTTCATTAACCGATGTTTTAGTTTCTTTCAATAAGCTTGATGGCAGTTCTATTCTTTAATACGTGGAATATGTTTCGTGGTGATGTAAACAAATAGGTGCATATTGTTTATTGCGATGTTAAATATTATGCAATCTTTTATCGACACCATCTATTTACAGCTGTGATGCTTGTTTGGGAAAATTTTTCGAACTTGTTTTGTGAAACATAACTTCCTAAAAATTGTTTCATTTTGCTTGATACATCTCTGTCATGCATCAGGAAACAAAAGGCTCTAGTTTCGTTCTTGCTTTTTCCTGCTATTTCCTGCTCCTGTCTGATCTTTGAACCTTGCAAGTTATTTAGATCTTGGCATTGTTTGCAGTATTCGACAAGATAGTTGATGAGCGGTCCATATACTAAATGTTCAGTGTTGCTCTTATTTATCACCTTTCGCAAGCTATTATCTGTTGTAAGAATGATGACTCGTATATCAGATTTCCCTCTAGAACTATTTTTTCTATCGCCACGCCCTACAAAAGGCTTCACGAACTAAAGAGTAGTAAAAGAACCGATCGGAAAGAAAAACGATGCAAAAATCACTCCTCTCATTCAGCAAGATACGGGCGTCAGGTATAAAACCGCCTTCGTTGTCTTCGCTTCAAAAAAAAAATCTGGCAAGATTGATAACGACCTCGAGCGAATATGACGAAAATCAGGGCGAAAGCGTCAGGGTGCGAGCTGAAGCGAATAAAACGAAAGTTGGCGGAGGAAAAAGAGAACGGTATCTGTACAAAACGCGCTAAAGAGACGAAGAAAAGAAAAAGGCGCGCCATAAAACCTTGTGGGGGGTCGAAGGGAGACAAGAGGGAGGTTATATAGGGGTAAGGGGGCGTAAAAAGTCGCCGGGAAGACGGGAGGGGTGCGGGTGTTGGCGGGTCGTGGGTCGGGGCGCAGGGGTGCTGGCGCCGCGCCGTCGCCCAGCATCCCTCGAGCCACTCGTTTCACAGAGGCGCACCTACGATGCTTTAGTTGCGTGCCGTACGTACGTACCCCCGTGCCATTGGTGTTTTTACCGCCGCGCTTTTACCTCAAAAATCACGCGAAGAGCGCAGAAAAAAGCGTAATAAACGCGGGAAGAGTAGAGCTATCGAGAACGTGCTCAACCTCAGCCCAGTTCCGGGAAGTAGAAGAGACCGGTTTGCCGTGCACGTGGCGCATTGGACTTTTGTGTTATCGTAGATAACAATCTCGTTCGCGACAACGTCGATGTGAAATGTGGTCGGACAATTACTGGAGCGGGTGATTGCAGGACGAAAAATAACGTTTCCTAGGTCGCGGTTGATGGGAAATCGAGTACGCTGAACCATGGACACGTTCCTCATCGTAGGCATCTGCTTTCTGTGCTACGAAGTTTGCGACCTGATCAGGCGATACTCCACGCCGCCCATGCTCGAGCCCGAGATACTGGGATCGATGTCGGAAAGTTCGACGTCATCGGTATCCTTCCCCTCGTCGCCGCGCTCATCCCCGATTCCTGAGATCTACTCTATATCTCAAAACTTGGACAAGACGTCGGCTTGTTGTTCCCAGTAACGGTTCAATCGGCCGCGTTCACTCGGGAGTGACGGGTCGTTTTCGGAACAGTTCGATTCAGCCACGTCGTCCCGGGTGTTTGGACTTGTATGGCTTTACCTTGCCGCTTACGATTCTGGCTTATTTGTCGGTGACAGTTTTTGAATAACTATACCGTGTCGTTGTGAGAAAGGCTTTTCAGACTTCCGTAAGATGCGATTCCATTATGTTTAGGGACTTTGATTAACTCATTAGTGATGGTGCGCACAACACTGTGTTCAAAAGTGATGTGCAGCATTTAAACTGAACGCTACGTTTACTGGTGAAGCTACACATAAAATGCATTGATCGTTTACACCGTTTCTAAGCGATGAACGAACTTCCTTGCTGTAAGTTGTACGCGTGACAACGTAATCGCGAACGAGATGAAAAACAGCAAAGTCAACTACTTGTCATTGCCACTGTAGGTAATACGATGACGAAGGACTTGTCTCAAGTATATGTATTCGGTGTTTTATCGGTGTTCTTCTACATAACTCGCATTGTGACGATTATCATCAATTCCAGTGAACAATTTTAATACACGATGTCCAAAACTGAATAGGCTTTGGTGGAATCAATTATCTCTGACTTCTTGATAGAGCATCACATTAACGACGTTACACATCTTCGGTTCTCGATGTTTTGAGGGATAAAGTGATTCGCACAAAGGGCGTCAGTCCTGAGGGAATAATCGGCACCGAGAGATGGACTCACTGGAGCGACTAATGAACACGGTTCCTCATCAGCCGGCTTTGACGGCGGTTTCGCGGTCGCAGAATGCTTTCGTCCAGGCGAGTCTTTGCTCCGTGATTGGCCACAAAGATCGTCATCGCACTGGTACCTTCAGCCTCACGGGGGATACCATGGAAGGAATAATACAATGCCTCGTCTTCCTCAAAGCCTTTTCGGTAAGCTGATCTATCTCTTTGATATACCTCCGCGGGAATTGAAGATGTCGATGATGGCTAATTCGGGAAATATCGCGCCGAGGATGGCCGCGTTTAATGGACACGTGCTCATGACTCGCGAGTTTCGAGGATGTGGATTGACGTGACACGCTAAGCGGTAGTTACGGAATAAAGGAATCAGTCAAGAATAGTGGGACTTTCAAAGCTGAACGTTGGAGTTGGTTATATTTTTCAAAGGTTGCGTCTAGTGGCAAGCAAGTTGCTTTGAAGTACCTTTTCTTGAGAGTAGATCTCAAAATTCGCGAGAGACTTCGTGAAATAAATTGTTGATGGTTATCGTTTTTAAAGCGAGTGATAAGAATTTTTATTTCGCATGTTATTTAAGCAGTCTTCAGTAAAAACGCTAGAAGTAATGTTCATATTCTTTGATTCGTTATATCAACTGGTTAATGTGTTCTTCGTACAATTGTAGCATGGAATGTAAAAGTAGATATGTGAAGCTCGAATATTGCTGAAAACGATTGTTTTTAAGTGAAAATAATGTGCTTGAATAATGGAGTAGGCATTGTTATAAAAAATCGTAAAATATTGGGTTACTGGTTCAGTGCGAAATTGTAATGAAGCAGGAATTCTTATCAATGAAATTTGAGAAAAAAAAATAAAAAAAAGACAAATAATTCTGCCAGAGCAAAGAATATTTATTAAGAATAAGGTTGGTTACAACTTTTTGTTCTTTTGCTACACTACATCTCATGTGTGAATTACGAAAATTGAAATATATTTTTTATTGTAATTTTACGAACTCGTTTAGTATAATAAATAATGGTTGTAAAATCTTCTAATATTGTGTTTTTTTGACTGGATCCTTATTTATAAATTTACTGTGACTGTAGTTGCGTTATTCATAATTTTTAATAACGTTCATCAAACTCCTGTGGAACTTTGTAGGTGAGACAACATCAGTTGTATTTTTTTAAAAACTTTTTGATGACAATCAAGAAAGTCAATTCTATCGCAGAACGACATTATCTGATTTCACTGAAGGCTATAAGTAGTGAAGGTAGGATGTACAATTTTTGAATGCTTGATAGTACCTGTAAATCTTTGAAAGTTTTGGAGGAATACACATTGTTTTTATTTTTTACTAATCTTTGGTGATTGTAAAAGTGTTCTAAAAAATTAAAACTGTTCTGGCTACAACTTAAGAATATTTTAAAACCTTCGATAGTTTTAAAATATGTTCATTTTAATATTTATTTAAAATTCAAATAAATTTAAAAATTAAGTCATTCATACGAAAATTCGGTTACTTTACTTATGAAAATCGATACGTTACACCGCGTTTCTACTGCCATTTTGGGTGCCCATCAAGAACTATTTAAGTCGTTAAAAGCAAGCTTCTTAGAGCACAGCTAAAAATGTGTTTATAAAAGCTGCTGTTGTGTTACACTAAATCCTACGTCGAGTACGTTGCCTGTAGAAAAACTTTATTATTTTGATAACCGCAATTTTCCCGGAATCAGCGTGATATGCATAAATTATGATGAACAACATTTTATTGAATAACCTGTATTAAAAAATCTACTGAATTTTTCCAAAATCGTTAAATTGGTTGATAGTAGTTTTGTTGTGAATTTATTTTTCACTTACTGATTGCTATAGGAGCATGGTATATTCGTGCGTTTAGTATCTTTCGGAAGCTCAGCATTCATTTGTTCTCGTCATTGATTCATATGGATGTGGAAAAATTTCAAGCCTCTTTTATGGAATTTTAATAGTTGGCCGGGTGACCTCTCATTTCTCTTTCATTTGATCGAGCTTTTCTTTCGGCTTCCGGCTAGCATTGAATTTATCTCTACGTTCCAGGTCAGTGTATTTCTGCAGAGATACAGGATGTGAAAGTTTGGGTTGTGAAGAATCAGAGATGTCGCAACTGGAGGGGCAGATATCCCCTGAAATTTTGAGATGGTGGACAGTATACTAATTCCATCGCCTTACAAGTGTTAACAAGTTATTATCTTTTAAATAGTAACTCGCCAAACGTTCTAATAAATCCGTACCAAAACATTTCGAGTTTATTTGCAATATGATTACTATCAGAAGTTGAAAATGTAAACCAAGCTTCGGAATTTCTTCTAATCAAAATGGTAAAAGACTCGGAACTTATTCTAGTAAACACGATAGATGCATGTGAAAATTTTCAGATTTTTCTTAAGAATGAAAATTTTTTTTCCATTTATAGAATCTCTATTGTAACTAATGTATATTGGTTCAATGTACTTGACTTTGTCGTCTACTAACGTTTTTTCTGAGCTTAAGAAAAATCGGTGAAAATTAAAAAACAATCTTCAAGTTTTTCTGAGCGGATTTTCGAAAATATATGCGATTCTGAAAAAATTTATTTGTATGATAGAAACATCTCGAGACAATGTTTTGGAATTTTTTGACACTATGGTATGTACAAGAACAGGTTAAAAAAATAGTAAATATCAAGTTTTATTAGGTATACAACATCAAAATTACAAGAAAAAATAATGTACAATATTCTAGTATGGAAATTTATTCAGGAATTCTATAAAAATACTAGAAATCTTTAGAAATGTTGTAAATCCATTCAGAATTCTAAAAAATGAGAAAACACGTCTAGTGTTTTAACAAAAATTATCTAACAACCTTTATCTAACAGAAATTTCCAATCTAAAACCGCCGGTGAAATTATACAGCTTACCGAGTATCACCCAGTTAAGAAAAAAAATTCTAGACGGTCTCCATATTAAATTATATACTGGTTTTTGAGAAATCTCAAAAAATACAAAAGCTCTTTATATTTTTAAATTCGAGAGCATTAAACTTTTGGAATCTGAACAGTTCCAAAGAGTTTTTTTAATAGTTAAAAATTGGAAAAACTCTAAAAATATCGATATTACAAAAAATACAGCTAATTTCTGTGGATATAATTTTCTCCCAAATAATCGTGTAACATTCTAAAATTACCAAAAGTCTGTTAAACTTAAAAACATTGAGCAATAAGTTCAAGATATTAACATAAGAATAAATACGAATAGCAGATATTCCTTTAAATGCCATTAATACTGGACAGATTAATGTTTTAGTTGTGTTTTATAAATTCGATGATATATTTATGTACATAAGAAAATGATTTATTTTCGAAAATATAAGTTTAAGGAGCAATGCTTGATTTATAAGATGGTTTCATTATAATTGAAATAAACATTAATATAAATAAATATTTAAGAATGTACATACATAAGAGCCCTTAGAATATTTGAGCTTTCTTCTACGTGAAAAATATTTCTTCACATTGAACATCTTTTCCTACAAGCTGATTATTATTGAATCGTTCATTGTCAATCACATTATTCTTCTTTTATCTTATAGATAGCTTATCCATCATTTCGTTGTTTCAAAGTATAGAAACTCTAGTTCGATAATAGTTATTTTCGTAATCGGGAGCTAGAGCCAATTTTGGCGAAACCGTACGTTTTTGCCCGAGCGGGAGGCTAGGGTCAAAATAGGCTAAGCCAAAATTGGCTATAGTTCACGATTGCGAACGTAATTTTTCATCACAATAGCCTCAAAGTCTCGTCAAAATGTCCGGTTTGAGGTTAGAGTGATGAAAAGTATATTTTTCCATAATCGGAACCCAACTGCGAACAAAATAAAAAGACGTTCAGAGATAAGGACATCATGCGCGTCCAAAAAAAAGGACAATTTCAGGAACATTTTTTAGAAAAATAGTGAAAACTATCGAAATTTCTTCTTTAGTTTTCAATCAAGTGTATTTCAACGTACAAAAAAAAATTTTTTTTTTACATAATTGTGATAAAAAATAGCCTTTTTTTGAACAAGTTTCTGCGGCTAGTTTTTCGGGAGGTCTGAAACGGGCGAACTGGCTGTAGCTTTAAATTTGAAACTGGAATAAAAATTCAAGATTTTTTAAAAATAGATATCATACACTAGTGCACCACGTAAGGGATTTGAAAAATACTAATTTTTTGAGAAATCGTAAGAATATGAGCAAAAAGTTCTTTTTTTAAAGTGAAAGTTTGATATTGGATTGTTTAAAAAAAAAAAGTTTACAACATATTCAAAAATCTCAAAAAGGTGCACTAGTGTATGATATCTATTTTAAACATTTTTTTGGATTTTTGTTCCAGTTTCAAATTTGAAGGATTGATTTGTTCGCCCGTTTTGGACCTCCTGAAAAACTAGCTGCAACAACTTGTTCAGAAAGAGGCAATTTTTTATCGGAATCATGTAAAAATACATTTTTTTTTTGTACTTTGAAGTACACTTGATGAAAAACTGGAAAACAAATTTAGATAGTTTTTTCTCTATTTCCGAAAAACGTTCGTGAAATTAGCCTTTTTTTTGACGCGCATGGTGGCCTTACCCTTAAATGCATCATCTTTCTAAAATGCACGTTGGTGGTGGAAGAATAAGAACGTGCTCAGTTATGTCTCTGCACTATTTACTTTGCTGATGTACTTTCATAGCGCATGTTATGCCCTGGAAATTTTCTCAGTCACGAGTTTTATCACGTAGAGCGGATCCATCAAGGCTCGATAAAGGGAAAACCGCATTGCTCACGAGCCCTGCATTTTTACATTAACAATTTTTTGTTTCAGTTTATGTAAATTCAGGGAAAAGTTTGGGTATCATAGTGCTTACCGTCATTCACATAAGTAGAAAATGTGGTCAGGTATTGAATATTAGTTTTTAACTCGAATTTCAAAAATATAATGTGACGGTCTCGTGCGCTCTGGAGCGAGCGTTAAAAGCACAAAAATATCGCCGAAGGAAGGTGGTTCCGTTTGTGATTAACAAAAATTTGAAAATGATGAAAGTTTGTGTTATTTTGGCTGATGAGTGAGGGATGTAAAAAAAATTCACCTCTGGTTCATTCAGGAGGCACAGTCGTTATTAGCATGCAGTCGAGCTTTCTCAAACAACCTTGCAACTAGTTTTCATCCTCGCAATAAGTTGTGGTCGTGAATCGTGAGTTCATTTACGTAGCTTTCAAGCTTTTCAAGCTGTATTCGTATCAGACTTGGCGACGTGTTGGTCGAAACAGTCCATTAAAATAACGAGTGATCGAAAACGTCGGTTGATTATGTATTATACAGATTAATTCTAATCTTCAAATATTTTTGAACTTCAGAAACAGTTTTTAAAAATGTTCATTTCAATCTTCTTTCTTGAGTTTTCTTCAATGTTTGCATCACTGAAGTTGAAACGTGTTAACAAAGATTCCATTTTATTTCCACTTCCGCCTTCCGAAAATTTGCAAATTTTCTCCCCGAAAAAGCCAAATTTTTCGTTGCAAATTAAAAGGCTTCAATTCTTCTGGAAGAAAACGCAAAGACATAAAATATCTCGTCAACCAATTGGTGATTCTCAGAAAGAATTAGAACGGCGTTCACAATGAAACGTAAGTAGAGTGCTCTTAAATCCGAATAGAGTCACAAAAGAATGAATTGGTCTAAAAAGGACGCATTATCCACCATCGAAACGACAAAGGATGCATTTCAATAATAAAAAAGGTGAAATCGCGGCGAGCGAGCGACTGTAGGAATCATAAGAAATTTTACTTTAGCGATAAAACACCATTGTTATCGCGATGAAAAAAAAGTTTGTTGAATTGACTACTATCTCAGTCATGTTTTTCGGGCCATTTTCATCATGCGTACGAAAGGGCAGGTTTTTCTCTAAGATTTCATCAGTAGTCTATATTACGGTTGTTCTCAAAATATATTTGGTAGAATTTCCACACTACTGCTTCCTGAATTTGTTCCTTAAAAAATCTTCTTTAATTTTTTTGAATTTTTTGTTGAACGTTGTCCCGTGTTTTTAAGACCATTCTATTCTCTATCACAATAATATGACAGTTTTTCATTATCATAGTTAATAAGTCTTTTTAAAATTTAAATGATTTACATATTGTCAGTCATCTTCCGATCATTTAAAGATTGTACTCCAGAAATAAAAAATTCGTAATTTATAACCTCCTCGCACCACTCCGAACGTCGTTAATGTGTAAATGCCAGAATTATTAAAAAACCTTGATCGAAATTATATAATTGGGTATTTTCACAAAAAATAAAATCAAATTTGGCTACATATGTATTGATTATTTTAGCAAAATAATCGATACGTATTTTTTTATATTCTTTGAAAATGACTATTTCAAAAG
>JAPYZL010185578.1:0-25169 GCA_030522825.1 Platygaster orseoliae
TACTGCGAATTCGCAATACATCGCAAAACCTTTTGGCACGCTTATTAGACACGAGTAGATGAACTCCGCTATGTAGAGTTTTTTCGAAAACATCGTGAACTCACGGAAAAATTCTTAAAAAACGTTTCGACGGTGGTGGCGATAGAAATGAAAGTGGTGGGAGGGCCCCATGCCCTTAAGCTCTCGAAGTATTTACGAGTATCCAAATAAATTGCGTGGCTTCGAAACCTAGGAAAACCTTCTCTCTGTTTATTTTACTGCGCTGATCGCTTTTCGCAGACACAGTTTCCAAAACTGTTTCGATGGGATCGAAAATCGAACGACGATGCAGCGTTATTCAAAGATCTGGGTCATCGAAGCCACAAAACTTTTAGCTTATTTCACTCAAAAGCAAACAAAAAACAAAGTTCATGTCCTGCTCAAAGTTCTTGTGTTTCTGAAGAAACAACTCTTTTTTTCTACAACCAAAAAAAATCACAACTATCCATAAATCTCTTTAAAAACAACTTCCAGAGAATCATTTGGTGATTATTTACGAAACAGGTGCAAAAAAGTGTATTAAAAAGATAAAAATCTACTGAAAGCCATTTTTGAAAGTGGCGTATTATTGCGGCATTCTTTAGAAATATCTAAAACCACGAGAGCATTATTCCAGAAAGTCAGTGATATGAAAATGGAGGCGCTTTTTCACAAACGCATACGAAGAGCTGTCACAAAGATAGCTTTTATTTGCATTTACGCGAGGCAACCGTGGAAAAAATACTTGTTATCGCAACTTCATCATGCGACAACAAATTATCTTGAAAAACGAGGACAATGTTGGGAAGTTGAGAGCGGTCTCAAAAATATATTCATTTTGGAACTATTGTGCATCTGACCAGAATGAAGAATAAAATATTAAACTGTCAAAATGCAGTTAACCATAGATCATGAATGAACTTCACTTTTGTGATGTGAAAAAACTTGGATACAACCAAAGCCTCGGAAATAGAAAAAAACATGATTAATTTCTATTATGTATAAATAATATATTATAACACTTAATACTCAAGACTTGACACTTAATACTTAAGACTTAACACTCAAGACTTAACACTTAACACTTAAGACTTAAGACTTACCACGTAATACTTAAGACTTAACACTCAATACTTAAGACTTGACACTTAATAAGTTAAGACTTTACACTCAATACTTAAGACTTAACACTTAATACCCGAACACTTTCGAACATACACTAATGTCACAAAATGTTATACTCGAACATACCCGAACACTTCCGAACATACTCGATCATACCCGAACATTTCCGAAAATACCCGAACACTTCCGAACATACCCGATCATACCTGAACATTTCCAAACATTTCCGAAAATTTATGTATATTAAATGATTTCCATCTATCTACACATTTATTTAATGAAAAAGATTCAAATCTCAATATCTTTTTAGAAAACCTTTTTTTTAATAAAAAATATACCTCAAAAAGATATAAATAATATATTATAATGTATTTCTTATGAAAGTTCAATTAGTTTCCACAATTTGCAATGTCTATCTATGCAAGACTTGGAAACACAACGCAACACCCACAAGCGCGTCCACCACCTTAATTTTTTTCGTTTGCCTGCTTTTTCATGGAAAACTCGCGACGTAAGAACAAAAGCAGATAACGCAATTTCTTAGGAACAAAGCTGCTCGGCAGCCGCTACAATTACTGAGATCCTTGACAGATTTAGTCGCGCTCGTATAATCTCACTTGGTGCGCTTTTCCGAGGCAACTCGAGAGCTGTTTATACAGGGATTCCGTTTATGCGACTCGCTGGCCCGACTTGCAATTCCCTGCAATAATCCGCAACCCGCAATTGATCATCTGAGCTGGGCTGCGGGCCTACCTTCCCTCTACTAATGGCCAACTAATCGAATTTTCCCTGCGTCATACATCGGGCGCGATCAAGCTCAACTTGAAACGAATTAACTGTTTGTCCAATAACTCGCATTAACTCCTCGGCAATGAAGATTGACTGTTATCAAGTCGTTTTGGACAACGTTTTCGTTGTCAAAATACTGTGAGAAAAATGTTGTCATTTTCGAAAAGTATAGGTATATTGGTTTCTATACTGTTGCAGAGGGAATTGCTCATGTTTCCATATTTTATGCAGTTTTTCGTGAAAATATGGTAAAAATACCAGGAATTGTAAGAGAGTTTTGCCATGTATGTAACTGTATACACTGTAAAAATCGAATCTTATTTTGAGATGCAGCAAAATCAAGCCGCGTTTTGAAATTCGAAAATTATCTGAAATTAAGTTCATGTTTACAAATAATTTCAAGTAGGCAAGTCTTAAATTAAGAAGATTCAACATGATTTGAGAAAATCATTCTTGATTCAAGACTTGCTTTATTGAAAATAAATTTTGAAATGGACTAAATTCAAGATACCATTTGAATCTCAAATCGTCCCTTAATTTTGTTGCATCTGAAAATATGATTGACTTTTAAGAGTGCATCAGGAGTGATCATCTTTTATTTTATGGGTTGGTTGATGTAGTTTTTTTTCCAGTGGACTCTATGAATGATGGTTTTTTCACACAACAAAAAATACCGTATTATCTACAAAAACTGTATAAAATATATAGTGAAAACATCATTACCAGAAATTTTCTCATGCAGCTATAATTATTATTAATAACAACGGTTATTATTCAGACAGTTGATAATTTTGAGTTGTTTTTCATTACCTCCAACTATTCAAAATAATTTTTCAGAAAACAGTACCTTTATCTATTCTGAGTATTTCAGAGATTTTTAAAACTCACAGTATTTTTTGTATTTTCTCATAATTCATGAATTTTTCAACATTTTCTAGTAATATAATATAGATTTTCAGAGTTGAAAGCTCTGGGATTCAAAGTTTTATAGTTCTTAATAACTTGCATAAATTTTATAGAAAATGTAGAGTAGAACATTAGGGTTGAAAAGAATCTTATTATTTTCAATGTCTTTTATATTTTTTATCATTAATGAAATTTCGTGGTATTTTATAGTATTCTTCTGAATTTATAATATTTTGGATTCGCTATGTAAGTTTCAAGAATTTGTTACTCTAAACTTCAAAGCTTTATGTATACCTAAGTTCTTATTATTTAAAACGATTTTTTAGAATAGAGTTTTCTCGTAGATTTGTAGTGTTTTTGAAAATTCTACTTATGGTAGATTTTTCATATTTTCTGAAGAATTTATTATGTTCGAATTATTTAATTATATTTCCATAGATTCCTACATAAATTTTTAGTGACATGCTCTGGGATTGAAAGTTTTATAAATTTTAATTACTTTTATACATTTTTGAGAAAATAATGTTTATATAAAATGTCAGGATTTCAGAGAATCTTATTATATTTGTTCCTTTCTATATTTTCCACCATTTATAAAATTTCGTGATATTTTACAGTATCCTCCATAACTTCATATATTGTAGACTTGTAAGTTTCAAGATTTTGATACTCTAAACCTCAAAGTTCTAAAGGTTCTTAGAATTTAAAACAATTTTCTAGAATACATTTTTTTTATAGATTTGTAATTTTTTTGAAAATCCTACTTATCGTATTATTTTTTATATTAGTTTATTTGATTCACTATTCAATCTGGTGGTTTTTGCACTAAATATGAGTTAATGTTTTTCTGTTAATTTTCATAAAAGAATTTTCATAGTCATATGGTAATTTTACTATATTTTTAAAGAAGAATAAATGAAATAAAGTAAAAATACCATTGAAAATTAATTAATTTTTATACAGTTGCAGAGCTAATTATTTACAGGTTTATTATTTTTTTACGATATTTTATACAATTTTTCCCTAAAATATAGCAAAAATACAAAAAAACTGAAAGAAAATTTTTCCATGTAACTCTAAAAGAGTTGATTATCACATATTTTTTAGGTTGATTGTTGTATTTTTTTTTTCATCTACAGGACTATATAAATATACATATAAACTGTACGAACTTTGTTGCTTTTTAGCACACAGATAAATTCATATTTTCTTCATCTTTTCAAAGAAAATTGTATAAAATATGTAACAAAAACTTCACCTGAAACTTTCCTGTTTTTTTCCGATATTTTGTGGCTACTCAGTATAGTTTTTTTTTATAGCTATCCATAAAAATATGTGACTTATATAAACGATGGAAGTTTTGCTATAAAATAAATTTGAATTACTTTTGATATTTTCAATTTGTTCTCACAATTTTTCCTAAAAATTAAGTTTCTTTTTCTCATGAAACTGTATAAGAAAAAGCTATTCATATTTTGATGGGAAATCGCTATAATTTTCTTTTCAGTACAGAATAATAATATCGAAACCAATAAAACTTCAGTGGTTATTCTACAGAATAAGATTTAGTGTTTATCTCTAATTTTCATGAAAAAATTTTCACAGTGATTTTTTTACTCTTCAATTTTAGTGTATTTTTATTATTAATATAATTTCACTTATATTAATTTTACTAATAATTTCATTGTACTGTTTTTTCGATGCATTTTTAGATATTTTGATAAATTTTGTAAATTTATTGTATTTTTGAAAAAGAACATGAACTATAGTGAAAATATAATCGAAATACAGAAATTTTTCCATGGAACTGTATAGAATGTAACCATCTCATATTTTGTGTCAAATTCATTACAGGATAATTTAATTTTATTGTATTTTTACTGTATTTTTGAGGAATTTTTTGATTTTTTAATGCAGTTTTTGATAAATTTGGTAATTTTACTGTATTTTTGAAAAAGAACATGAATTAAAGTGAAAATATAATCAAAATACAGAAATTTTTCCATGGAACTGTATAGGAAGTAACAATACCATATTTTGTGTCGAATTCATTACAGTATAATTTAATTTTACTGTATTTTTGAAAAAGAACATGAATTAGCGTGAAAATATCACTTAAATACAGAAATTTATCCATGGAACTGTATAGAGAGTAACTATCCTATATTTTGTGTCAAATTCATTACAGTATAATTTAACTTTACTGTGTTTTTACTGTATTTTTGATAAATTTTTTGATTTTATGATGAATTTTGTGACAAATTCGGTAATTTTACTGTATTTTTCATAAAGAGCATGAATTAGAATGAAAATATCAATATAATAATAAAATAAATATAATAAAACCTGTGGTTATTCTACAGAATAAGATATAGTGTTTTTCTCTTAATTTTACATGAAAAAATGTTCACAGTGATTTTTTCTACAGTTCAATTTTACTGTATTTTCATTATTGATATAATTTTACTTATATAAATTTTACTAATTATGTAATTTTACTGTATTTTTACTGTATTTTTGATCAATTTTTCGATAAATTTGGTAATTTTTTGTATTTTTGAAAAAGAACATGAATTACAGTGAAAATATCATCGAAATACATAAATTTTTGTATGGAACAGTATAGAATGTAACCATTCCATATTTTGTGTCAAACTCATTATGGTATAACTTCAAGTTAGGTTATGATTCATACAGTTACTTAATATCCCCCCCCCCCCCCCCCCAAAAAAAAAGAAAAATTAATGGCAAGTTTTTTCAATAATCGGCTGAAACTTCATTTATGTACTTGCTTATTTGAACTACAGACGACGAATCCAAATTTACTCGGAAATAAATGCAGATTTCGATGAAAATCGATGATTGCAAAGTTCTGTAGAACGAAATTTCAAGCAAGTCATTGAAGGGAAAAAAATAGGGCCAAAGGCAGAATAAGGGGAGGTCTAAGGCTCCGAGGAGAGGAGGAAGAAGGAAAACAAATCGGGCGCAAGCGTGGCCGAAGAGGTGCCGACTTCGGGGGAATAGTTATTCGGCGCTCGGCGGCCGCCGCGACAAGTGCTTGTGCTCGGTAGTGCTGTGTATGATTCGCCATGTGCGACGGCGCGCGTGTCTTTACCCCGTGCACCGGGTCGCGTTAACGGCGTCCAATGCGAAATTATGAACGGGAGCGCGTGCGGCACGACCTTCGAGACGCTCCACGAAACTTACTCGCGCTACCACGGCTGGCTCAGCCTCGGCATAAGCGTCTTGGGGAGCGTGGCGAACGCCTTCAACATCGCGGTCCTCACGCGACGGGAGATGCACTCGCCCAGCAACTCGCCGACGAACACCATCCTCACGGGCCTCGCCGTCGCAGACCTCCTCGTCCTGCTAGACTACATTCCCTATGTCTTCTACCGCAATCTCTATCACCGATCGCGACAAGAGACGTACACATATTCCTGGGCAATTTTCCTGCTTTTCTCGGCATGTACAATAGTTTTCCTAGGAATACTTTGTGTGTTAGATTAGAGGTGAAAGAAAAGTTCGGGGAAATCGAGGATTTTTGGTGTAGGGAAATGGGTTTCGACGGAGAAAAGTCCTAGATGAAATGGTTGTTTGTATTTTCATGTATTTCAACTTCATTTTGATTTCAAAATATGTACTTATGAGCGTTTTTTCTTGTTTTACAAGTGAACTTGAATCCCGAATTGGTTTTGCTTTTTTTCATCTTCATTAATTTGTCTTCACTAAGAAGATTTGAAATTGAAAATCGGTTGAAATCATTTAAATTATCAATAAAATTTTAAAATTAATTAAAAAATAAAGAATATTGCAGTACCTTTGTTTAATAATTAAAATCAATTTTATGATTGAATAAATATTTCAATGAAAAATTCACCTTAATACTATCGACTAATCGAAAATCAATCGTATTTAATCTTAAATGTTGATAATTTTTTCTAACGATTTTTTTATTTAAATTTTCTACAAAATCGAAGTGAAAAAGACAATAATTGAATAACATGACAATAGTTATGCAATAAATAACAATTTTAAAGTTTCGAGATCATGAAAATTTGGGATTCTAAAATTTTAGATACAGGAATTTTAAAACTTTTGTATATTTTGTAACACAATATTCAATTAACTGTATTCCTATAAATTCGTTCAAAAAATGATGATTTGTTTTCTCATCGTTTGAGTTTATAAACTTGTGGAAGAAAATTTTTTATCTAATCTACTGCATGGTAAAATAAAAAAAAAAAAAAATCTGAAAAATTAAGATATGAAAAGAAGTTTTGGGTATAGATCCAACTAATTAAAAATAATACTATAAAGTACTGAGAAATTTGATAAATAGTGAAAAATAATAAGATTCTCTAAAATGTTGACATTTTATATGGACAATATTTTCTCAAAAATTCATGAAAGAGATTTAAATCTATAAAAGTTGGAATTCCAGAGCATGTCACTCTAAAAATTAATGTAGGAATCCATGAATATATTGGTATATCATTTAAATATTATAATTTTTCGGAAAATGTGAAAAATCACATTTTCACAAAATCATCTGATAAGTAGAATTTCCAAAAACACCACAAATCTATGAAAAAACTGTGTTCTGGAACATTGTTTCAAATACAAAAAACCTATAAAACTTTGAGGTTCAGAGTATCAAGTTCTTTAAACTTGTAAGTCTAAAATATAAGAAATTAAGGAGAATACTGTAAAATATAACAAAATTTCATTAATGATGGAAAATAAGGAAGAAAATAAATGTAATAAGATTCTCTGAAATCTTGACATTTTATTGAAACATTATTTTCTCAGAAATGTATAAAAGTAATTAAAATCTATAAAATTTTGAATTCCAGAGCATGTAACTCTAAAAATTCATGCAGAAATCGATGTAACTATCATTAAAACATTGGAACATAATAAATTTTTCAAAAAATATGAAAAATCAACGATAAGTATAATTTTGAAAAACACTACAAATCTATGAAAAAACTGTGGTCTCAAAAATTGTTTAAAATACGAAAAACCTATAAAACTTTGAGGCTTAGAGTTTCAAATTGTTAAAACTCATAAATCTAATATTATAATAATTCTAGGAGAATACTATAAAATACTACGAAATTTAGTAAATGGTTAAAAATATGAAAGATACTAAAAATAATAAGATTCTTTAAAATGTTGACATTTTATACATACATTATTTTCTCAAAAATTTATGAAAGTAATTGAAATCTATAAAACTTTGAATCCCAGATCATGTCACTCTAAAAATTTATGTAGGAATACATGGAAATATCATTAAATCAATGGAGCAGAATAAATTTTTCAGAAAATATGGAAAATTTGCGATAAGTAGAAGTTTCAAAAACACTACAAATCTACGAACAAACTCTATTCTGTAAAATCGTTTTAAATACTAAGAACCTATAAAATTTTTAAGTTTAGAGTTTAGATTATCGAATTCTTTAAACTTATACAGCGAATCCAAAATATCATAAATTTAGAAGAATACTCTAAATTACCACAAAATTTCAATATTTATACAAAATATAAAAGAAACTAAAATAATAAGATTACTACAAACACTGATGTTTAACACTTTATTTTCTTTAAAATTAATGCAAGTAATTAAAAGCTAACCTAAATAATATTTACTTATTAAAAATTAACCTAACTTAATTAATAGAGTTGATTTAATTTATATGTATATTTATATAGTCCTATGGAGGAAAAAAAATACAACAATCAACCTATAAAATATGAGATGATCAATTCTTTTCGAGTAAAATGGAAAATTTTTCTTTCAGTTTTTTGTATTCTTGCTATATTTTAAGAAAAAACGATATAAAATATCGTGAAAAAATAATAAACATATGAATAATTACCTCTGCAACTGTATAAAAATTAAGTAATTTTCAATCACATTTTTACTTTATTTCATTTATTCTTCTTTGAAAATGTAGTAAAATTACCATAACACTATGATAATTATTTTTTGAAAATTTACCGAAAAACATTAACTCATATTTAGTAAAAAAACCACCAGATTGAATAGTGAAACAAATGAACTAATAAAAAAAAAAAAAAAATACGATAAGTAGAATTTTCAGAAACACTACAAATCTATGAAAAAACTGTGTTCTGGAAAATTGTTTCAAATTCTAGAAACCTATAAGACTTTGAGGTTAAGAGTATCAAATTCTTGAAACTTACAAGTGTAAAATATGAGGAATTAAGGGGAATACTGAAAATATCACGAAATTGTATTAATGATGGAAAATATGGAAGAGAACAAATGTGATAAGATTCTATGAAATTCTGACATTTTATTAAACCATTATTTTCTCAAAAATTCATAAAAGTAATTGAAATCTATGAAACTTTGAATTCCAGAGGTTGTCACTCTAAAAATTCATGTAGAAATCGATGGAAATATCATTAAATTATTCGAACAGAATAGATTTTTCAGAAAATATGAAAAATCAACGATAAGTAGAATTTTCAGAAACACTACAAGTCTATGAAAAAACTATGTTCTGGAAAATTATTTCAAATACTAAAAACCTATAAAACTTTCAAGTTTAGAGTATCAAATTCTTAAAACTTACATAGCGAATCCAAAATATCATAAATTCAGAAGAATACTATAAAATACTACGAAATTTCATCAATGATAAAAAATATAAATAAAATTGAAAAAAATAAGATTCTTTTTAACCCTAATATTCTACACTACATTTTCTCTAAAATTAATGCAAGTAATTAACAACTATAAAACTATGAGTCCCAGAGCTTTTAACTTCAAAAATCTATATACAGATCCATTATATTACTAGGAAATTCGAAAAAATTCACGAATTTTGAAAAACTACAAAATATACTGTGAGTTTCAGAAATCTCTATAAAGTACTCAGAATTAATAAAGGTACTGTTTTTTGAAAAATTTATTTAAATAATCGGAGGCAATGAAAAACAAATCAGAATTATCGATTATCTGAATAATAGCCATTATTATTAATAATAATTACAACTGCATGGGAAAGTTTCTATTTATGATGTTTCCACTATATATTTTATACAGTTTTTCTGGATAATACGATAAAAGTTTTTTTTTTGTGTGGGAAAATCATTATTTATATAGTCTACTGAAAAAAAATTATTTATCAACCTCTAAAAAATGTGATGATCACTTCTTATACAGTTACATGGGAAAAGTTTCTTTTAATTTCTTGTATTTTTACTACATCGTTAAGAAACACTTCAAAATTGCGTTATTATTCAAACTGCATAAAAAGTAATTCTTTTTCGATGACATTTTCCCTTCAACTAACAGATTTATCTTTATGAAAGTCATAAAGTCATTGAGTCTCAACAGGTTATATATTAATAATACTTACAATTTCTCATGTAACTGTATAGGAAATAATTCACACATATTCAATAAGCAAACTTATTAAATAACTCTCCACAAATTATAGGATATTTTCTTTTTATACAGCTGCATGTAAAATTTCCTGTTAAAGATGTTTTCACTAAAAATAATATTTTTTGTTGTTGCGTGAAGAGACCATTATTTATATACTCTACTGGAAGAAAAACTACAGCAATAAACCCAAAAAACATGAGACGATCACTCCTTATACAGTTACATTACTGCATAGAGTATCGTTAAAATATGAATAATTTCCTCTGCAACTGTGTACAAAGAAATTCACTTATACTTTCCCGAAAACACAAAGTTTTTCTTCCAAATTCATAATTTCCATTATTTTCGATCTTTCTGAAACAAATTACAAATAATAATTTTCGAATAAACGCATCCTTATTTATTCAGTGTAAATAACTGAGGTCGGTCGATTTTATTAAAAAACTTTTGAACAATAACAATATTTCGAACGACATCGTTAATTCAAACGACATTAGAAAATTATTTCCTGAAGAGGGCCCAATAAAGTGGCCGAAAGCTAAAAAAAGAAAAACTGACTTTCATTTATAATTTGCTCCAGAAAGATCGGAAATAATGGAAATTATTCGAAAAATCCTTATGATCACTCGGAACTAAACAGGATAGGATTTTAAAGAAATCCCATTCCAATTCAAATTTCAAAATACCATATTTCTATATTTCGGCTTTAAGACGACTCAGAAGCTACTGTAGTGCGAGAGAGATGCATAGAATGGAAAGTAAATGAGAGGAAGAAAGACGAATAGAGAATGTCTTCCGAGTCGTCTTAATCGAGCCCTCTTCTAATTATTATAATTCTAATAATAATTAATTATAATAATTATAAAAGATTACAAATAATATTTATGAATGAAATAATTATAATAATTAATAATGAATAAATAGAAATAATTCTAATAATTGAAATTACGAATTTTCTTCCAATCTTCAAAACACTATTTTCAATGAAAACGTTCTCGAAACGAACAGGTAAACTTCAACCAAGTAGCCCACACCGTCAGCATCTCGCACCACTTAATGCTCGCGGTTTTGCGCTACATCGCGGTGACCTATCCCCAGAAAAACCGCGAGTGGTGCAACTCGAGGCGCAGCTTCATCTGGGTCTGCGGCGCCTACGTCGTCTGCCCCCTCATCTGCATACCCCTCTACCTCAGCCTCACCATCAAGCCCCAGCAGGAGCTCCTCGACGACGACGGCAACAGCCCCCAAAGCACCGTCACCACGATCGGCGACCTCTTGTACCACAACGTCACCCTCTACTACGTCGACTTCTCCAACGACGCCGGCCTAACTTTCGGTTTCCTCGTCTACAGCGTCGTCATCAAGATCATTCCCTGCGTCGTTTTAACAATCCTCACGTCCTCCCTCATTCTCGCCCTGCTAGAGGCCAAGCGTCGACGGAAAAAACTCACGAGTGTGGTGAAATGCTCCGTCGCCGACGACAAAACCGGGCGGTCGAGCAGCACCTGCAGCGAGGCCATCGCCACCGCTGCGAGGAAAAAACAACAGCACTCGATTCTACTCTGCGGTGCCGGCAACCTGGCAAAAACGGAGAAGAAAAACCAGAGCGACCGCACGACTGACCGAACATCGAAAATGCTCGTGGCTATTCTCGTGCTTTTTCTCTTCACCGAGTTCCCCCAGGGCTTTTTGGGACTGCTCAGTGTCACGCTTGGGGAGAGTGTTTTTTACACCTGTTATAACAAGCTCGGTGAGTCTAATTTGTTTTGGAATTATTGTAAAGAATAATTGCAATTGGTTTATAATTCTCGAATAGAAAAATCTTTTGGAATACCGCTATGAAATTTTCTACTTTTTTTATTTAATTTTCGTTCATTAAACGAGGCTATACGATTTTCGAAATTTTTCAAAAACTGCAATGATTTCCAAATCAAGTAAAGTTTTGTTCAGTATTTGCTTGTTTGAAAGTTCAATTATTCATTTATTTTTTTTTTTTTGTTAATATTTATGTTTATTACATTTTTTAATAATTTATTGTTTTTTATGATATTTATAATATTTTATTATATTCATTATACATATAATGATAATATATGAACATATATAATTTATAAAAAATATAATATTTATATATAATATAATTATAAAATTAAAAATCCATAGCAATACCAAAAAAATTCTGTAAGTTGTACAAACACTGAAAAAGTACTGAAAATTTCAAAAATCATTTTAAGTCTTCAAAATCGTTGAAATTTTCGATATTATAACACCGAATTCTAGAAACTTTTACAGCAATTTATTAAAACATCTAATAATAAAATAAGAGAATTCTATGAACATTTTTTTGGGGGAGGGGGGGAATAAAAATATTGACAATATATTCACTAGAGTGTTATTAAAAATTCTATTATATTCTTAAACAAAATCATAATTATAAATATTTGAGTAGGGTCAAGTAAAAAATCAAAATTCCGAAATTCGTTTCAACTCTGTGAATAAGAGAAAAATTAGAATCTACACAAATGCCAGAAGTATAAAAAACTATGAATCTTGGAGTATCAAATTTATGAATTCTATCTAGAAATCCATGAAAATTAGGGAATTTTTTCAAATATATATAATTTTTGATATATATAATAAATATGTGCGTGTGTGTGTGTGCACACATAATAAATATAATTCATAATTATATATATTATAATATATATATTTATTATACATATAATAAATATATATAATTTATAAATAATATAATAATGAAATTTTAAATCCATAACAATACCAAAAAAATTCTGTAAGTTGTACAAACCATGGAAAAATTCTAAAAATCTCAAAAATCATTTTAAGACCTCAAAAACGTTCAAATTCTTAATATTATATCACCGAATTCGAGAAACTTTCACAGCGATTTATTAAAACATCTAATAATAGAATACGAGAATTCTATGAACATTTTTTTTTTTGGAAATAAAAATATTGACAATATATCCACTAGTCTTATAAAAATTCTATTATATTTCTAAACAGAATCATAATTATAAATGTTTAATTAGGGTAAAATCAAAAATCAAAAATAGAAAAAAATTAGAATCTACACAAATGCTAGAAATATAAAAAACTTTAAATCTTGGAGTTTCAAATTTCTGGATTCCATCTACAAATCTATAAAAATTCCGGAATTTTTCGAATCATGCAAATACTGAAGAAAGCAAAAAAAAACTAAAAGTAGTAATAATTATTTAAAGTAATGGTTTTTGGGAAATGTAAAAACAAATATTTCAAATCTATAAAACTTCGAGAATTCTAAAGGATCGAATTTTAAACAACTTTTATATCAATCTATAGAAACACCCAGAATCAAATTAATATTTAAAAAATACACAAAATTAATATAACATTGAAAATCTGTCGACATTAAAATTTTTAAATATTGAGTTCTAGAAATTTTTAAAGCAATCTGAAAAATACAGAAAAACGCAAGTAACCCTAAAAATATATTAATACTCAAAAACTACGTAGATACAATTTTATCAAAAATTAATGAAACTTTGAAATCTAGAGTGAACTATTCTAGAAATCTAGATAAAAATCCCCAACAACACCAAAAAATTCTTCTAGCTGTAAAAACACTGAAAAAGTATTGGAAACTTCAAAAATCATTTTAAGTCTTCAAAATTGTTGAAATTTTCAATATTATTCCACCAAAATCCAGAAACTTATCCACTGATCTAAAAATCGACACAGTATTCAAAAGAATGCTATAAAAATTCGATAGATGAATTAAAAAACAAATAAAATTCTGGAATGGAAAATGAAATTTAAAACAAATCCATAAAGATACTAAAAAAGTTGTATCAACACTAAAAAAGTATTGAAAATCTCACAAATAATATCAAGTTCTCACTTAAATTTCATAAATAACACACAATACTCAAATACTACAAAAAATCTTCCTTTTTTTTTCAAAAATATTGACAAAACATTTACTGGAAGTCTATAAAAATTTCAACTTTTTCTAAAAATTTTTCCCACATTTCTCAAGGGTCTAAATGTTTCCTAACACTTGATCGACGTGTAGAACTTTTCCTACGGATTTTCTCTACGTAAGCATACTTTAGTTAACCGTCAAAGCGGTGAAATTTGTTTTCCCCCCGCGTAGTTACACGAGTGCTCAAAGTCAAACTTTGAAAAAGCACTTGATAGTTAATTGCGATACATGCAGATGACTTTTTTACGAAAAAAAGCTTCCGCACGTGTCAAGCGCGTTCATGATAGAGCGGGAAAAAGCGGAAAAGCCGTGCGACAGGAAAAGCCCTCGAGATCTTTAATTCGAAACTGCATGAATTAACGACGCTCGCGGCTGTGCTATACCACTTACACTTGCTTGATCTCGATGCCATGAAATATATGGATCCGCTCTGTATTAGATTTATTATGCCACGCCAAACTTCAATATGCGTGGAGCAGTTATGTTAAATTACAAGTTGATAGATAGTTTTGGGTTTTTAATTTCAGCAAGATGTTAATTTCGTTTTAGTTAATGCACTGTAAAAAAATCTGTTGTTTTTACAGTAGTAATAAATAATTTTTTTTAAATACTTTTTATCAGAGGAAGTCGCAACTAACAAAAAATATGTAAACTAGTGTAATTATAGAACACTAACTTGAATCCAGTCTGCCAAAAAAGTGAAGACAACACAAAAAACGACTTTGGTAAAGCTGCTCTGGCAGAATAACGCTTGAAATGGGAAGGAAATTGATGAGAGAAGTAGATGAGAAGCAGCTACATTGTAGCTATGAACTTATGCTATTGTGATTGAACGAAACGAAGCGAAAAGCAGGATGACGGCACTCGAAGCAACGAACGAATCCGACTGTGCTCAATGGCAGTAGGAGCTAATCCTTCAGCTCGCGTTATTGTGTTAATTGTGTGCGTCGCTGGCGAATATCCGATTTGCGCCTCTAAGGCGTTCTTTGATTAACCGTTTCTCTGATATTACATCAGCGCCAACAAACGAGCGCCATGCACATATACATCTATAGCCTCTGATCGCTCCAAGATCAAATATTTACCGCCTCTAATTATAACCCAACTCTGTTTATTACAACCGTGATTTTCCATTCAACTGAGGTTTACAAAGTCCGAAATAGTTATTTTATTACAACGAAAATTCATGGTTTTTGGAAATAAAAATATTGACGAAATAATGACTAAGGTGTTACAATGATATAATGTTACATGATAATATAACATTATTTTATAATATAATATAATGTTACTGTGATATGCAAAAATTGAATTCTGGAGCACCAAATTTGTGAGTATTAGAAGTAAAAAAAATGTTGAAAGTAATGTTTTTTGGAAAATCTACAAAAGAATATTTCAATTCTATAAAATTCCGAGTTCTGGAGGATGGAATTCAAAAAAACTTATGTATCAATCTAAGGAAACACTAAAAATTTATAAAAATACTACAAAATGCTACAAAATCTTATGAATCATACAAAAACAAAAAAATACAAGAAATTAATGTAATACTGAAAATATCTCGACATTGAAGTTTTAAAGTATCGAGTTCTAGAAATCTATAAAGAGATTTACAAAATTCTAAAATTTATTAAATACAGAAAAATTATCAAAAAAATTTCACAAATAATTTAAAGAAAAATGCGAGTAACGTTAAAAATCGATTAATATTTGAAAGGTATGTAGATTTAATTTTATAATAATTTTTTAACCTTTTATTCTTAGAGTTTAAAATTCCAAAAATCTATATAAAAATACCAAAAAATCTGTAAGCTGTATAAACACTGAAATAATACGAGAAATCTCAAAAATCATTTCAAGTCCTCAAAATCGTTGAAATTCTCAATGTTATAACTCTAAAATCTAGAAACTTATACAGACGTCTATTAAAACATCTAATAAAAAAATTAGAAAATTCTATGAATTTTTTTTTTTTTTTTTTTTTTTAAATAAAAATATTGACAATATATTCACTAGTGTTATTAAAATTCCATTATATTCTTAAACAAAATCATAATTATAAATGCTTGACTAGGACAAAGTAAAAAATCAAAATTTGGAAATTCGTTTAGACCTAGTGTATAACAGAGAAAAATAAAAATCTATACAAATGCTAGAAATATAAAAAACTTTGAATCCTGAGGGATCAAGTTTATGTATTACATCTAGAAATCCATAAAAATTCCGACATTTTTTTGAATCATGCAAATACTGAAAAAATACTAAAAGTAGTAACAATACATAAATATATATAATATATAAATATTATATTCATATACAATATAATTTTAAAATTTAAAATCTATAGCAATACCAAAAAATTCTGTAAGTTGTAAAAACACTGAAAACTACTGAAAATCTCAAAAATAATTTAAAGTCATCCAAATCATTGAAATTCTCAATATTATAGCACCAAATTCTAGAAACTTTTACAGCGAGTTATCAAAACATCTAATAATAAAATACGAAAATTCTATAAATATTCTTATTTTTTGGAAACAAATATACGGACAATAAATCCACTAGTGTTATAAATATTCTATTATATTCTTAAGCAGAATCATAATTATAAATGTTTAACTATGGTAAAATAATAAATCAAAAATACATAAAAATTAGAATCTACACAAATGCTAGAAATATAAAAAACTTAGAATTCTGGACCATCGAATTTATGAATTCTATCTAGAAATCTATAAAAATTCTGGACTTTTTTGAATCATGCAAATACTGAAAAAATACTAAAAGTAATAACAATTTTTAAAGTAATGTTTTCTGGGAAACGGAAAATAAATATTTCGAATCTATAAAACTTCGAGAATTTTAGAGGATCGAATTTCAAAAAACTTTCATATCAATCTATAGAAACACCCAAAATTGAATCAATTTTAGAAAAGTACAAAAAATTATTACAATACTCAAAACCTTTGTAGATGTGATTTTTGAAAAAATCTACGAATATACAAAAAATCTCTCTACATTCAAATTCTAAAGTATCGAGTTATGGAAATCTATAAAGCAATCTAAAAAATATAGAAAAATGCAAGTAACTCTAAAAGTTTAATAATACTTAAAAATCTACGTAGATACAGTTTTTTAAAAAATGTATCTAGAACTTTGAATTCTAGAGTGTAGTATTTTATAAATCTATATCAAAATCCATGACAGTACCAAAAAAATTCTGTAAGTTGTACAAACCCTGGAAGAGTACTGAAAATCTCAAAAATCTTTTTTAATTTCTCAAAATGGTTGAAATTCTCAATATTATAACACCGAATTCTAAAAACTTTTACAGCGCATTATTCAAACATCTAATAATAAAATACTAAAATTCTATGAACGAAATATTTTTTTTTAATAAAAATCTTGACAATACATTCACTAGTGTTATTAAAATTCTATTATATTCTTAAACAGAATCATAATTGTAAATGTTTGTCTAGGGTAAAATCAAAAACCAAAAATAGAGAAAAATTAGAATCTACACAAATGCTAGAAATTTAAAAAATTTTGAATCCTGGACCATCAAATTTATAAATTTCACCTAGAAATTCATAAAAATACCGAAATTTTTTCGAATCGTGCGGATAATGAAAAACACTAAAAGTAGTAACAATTTTTTAAAGTAATGTTTTCTGGGGAATGTAAAAACAAATATTTCAAATCTATAAAACTTTTAGAATTTTAGATGGTCGAATTTCAAAAAGCTTTCATACCAATCTATAGAAACACCCAAAATTTAATTAATAATTAAAAAAAATTTATATAATACTCAAAATCTCTCAAAATTGAAATTCTAAAGTATCCAGTTCTAGAAATCTATAAAGCAATCTAAAAAATACAGAAAAATTCAAATAACCATAGAAGTTTATTATTACTCAAAAACTACCTAGACATCATTTTATCGAAAATTTATTGAACTTTGAATTCCAGAGTGAACTATTCTAGAAATCTACATAAAAATCCACAGTAAAACCAAAAAATTCTTCTAACTGTACAAACACTAAAAAATTACTGGAAACCTTAAAAATCATGTTAAGTCCTCAAAACCATTATAATTTCCAATATTACTCCAATAAAATCCAGAAATTTATACACTGATCTAATTATAAAAATTCTATAGATGAATTTAAAAAAAAAGAAAATTCCACACTGGCTGTCTGAAATTCAACGAGAAAATCACGAAATGAATTTTTAATGATTTCTCCTCCAAGTCAGATCTATTTAAATCAGTTCAACTGCGGTTTACTCGTCAACGACATTACATTTCCTCTCCCTATGAAAACGTGAGCTTAACATCGTTAAAATTTACGCGTTTCTACTACCCACGTCTTACTTCCGCTGCGCGGAATAATGCGATTATTGATTTTACTCTTCAACGCATTAATTAAGAATTTTCTCCGGGTCGTCTTTCGAACCGATTACCAGTAGACCAAAGCGCATGAAAATAGTTAATGGGTTCGTGATGCTAATGCTGATTTGTTTTCCATGCGAAACTTGGAGATGCGTCATGCTCGAATTTCATTTCTCGCAATTGGGTTACCATTGTCGTTCTTTTTATGAAAATATTCTCTTCACAATTCTTCACTCTTTTAAAAAAAAGGCTGTAAAAACATCTCTGATTCTTGAATTAAACAGTAATGAATGGGCGTTTTTTGTCGCGATGTGCGGAAACAAGAACACGTGTGTTTCATTGAACATGAAACACTTTTTTTTCATTCTGTAATTTGTAACATGATGTTATCTCCACCAATTTTCTTTAGGGACCATGAAGCTTGGAGATATATATGATCAGAAAAAAACATGATTTACTCTAATCAAAGGTTCGCGTTATAACCCGAGCGTCTTATTTTCCCGAGTCTTCTTTACTTTTTTAGTTGTTATTTCCAACGAGTAAAATATGTCGAATAAATTTTTGTCAAGTTAAGAAATCATACTATTTCTATTTTCACGTGAAATGTATGAATTCATTGTGGAAAAACGAGGAGAAAAGTTTTCCAGAATGCTGGAATTGAGGGAGCGAAAATTTGAGCATCGACGTAGTTGAATCAATAATTTATGCCAGCTTTGATTTATTTCCAATTCGTTTGGGGGCCGATCCGAAAAAAGTTTTCAAGAGTCACCCCAACGAGCGTATTTATAGTGAAAAGGGAGGCAAAGTGAAACGTGAGACTAATTGAAAAATTTAAATAAAAAATCAATCAATATGTGTCTTCGTTTACGACACGTAAGAACTTGACTGCAAAATTGCTATTTCTGGACATTTTAAAAGCGTGTTCACGACAATGAATAAATTATTGAAGTTTCCACTGCGTTGAGTCAACGAAGGGAAATAGTAATTATACTGAAAATAATTTCTGTTTTATGAATCATTGAGGCGTGATTCATTTTTTTGCACTAAACTTCTGCATTAACTAGATAATCTAACATGCTAGAAAAATCCATAAAAAATTTTTATGGTCATTCTTTTGGTCAGAATCGATAACTCTGGCAATGAAACTTTATTTACGACTTTTTCCCTCACAACTGTCAAATTGAATACTCGCCACTTCCTCCGTTAGCCTTTACAGCGGAAATTGGCACTTGCAGTTTACTACAGGTAAACGCAATACGTACATTATATATAGTTATATATCCGCTTGCGCTGCATTCGCTGCAGGCTATGGCACAAAACTGTCCCAATACTGAACTAATAAAATCATCTTCGATGTATATGCTTGAAGCCCCAAGGAAAGTATGAAAAATTGATGCGCAACTTCAACCAAAGATTTTCTTTCACTGACGGTTTACGTATTCTTCACAAATACCTTTGTACAAAAACGAGTCTTGGAAACAGCTTTTATTGGCATATTAGAGACCAAAATGGGTTTTTCGGAGACGAAAGGAAAATAACGAGTTTCATGGAACTGCATTCATAACGACCAGAATTTTCAAGTATTTTACAAAGACTTTACAGGATTGCTATCTTTAGTTAAAATAACCTCTATTCAATTTTATTTGAAAACATTTTCAGTTTTTATCTTTTTTATTTCATATTTCACAAAAGGCAATACTTTTAAGCAAATTCCTCATCAATATCATGAAAACAGATGATTCATACAATCGTTAAAACCCGATATCCTGAAAATTTTCAATTGCAATCGATTCCGAATAGAAACGAAATGGCCGCAATGTACAATAACCCATCCCTGCCCATATGTCGAGGAATAATCCGACTGCAGATAATTTATTTATAGGCGTATCCATGGCTATTAATAAAGCAGCGAGAATATTATTATCAGGAGCACGTGCAGTTGGGGAAAATTACGTTCTCCATGGAGCGAATAATACCCCTGAGGACAAAACGCTGTCATTGCTCGTGTACCTAGAATGTTGTCGGTGTCATTTGATGAACGCGAAATCGCATATCATTATAATCGGCGCGTTCGCGTGATGCGAATTAGAATATTTAATTAACGAGAGTCGCTGCCGTACAAATGGCCAACGCGATTCCCGAAAATGAACGCATTCAGAGATCGCTCGCTCCGGAATTTCATGACTCGTTGAACTATGATTCAGCCGATTGCCGCTCATCTGGCTTTTGTTTGTTTACGCCGTGTCTAGCGAGCAAACAAACGTAACTCCACATCTCGGTTAACGCTCGAGATTAAGTTCCAGGCGAGTCGGGTCCTAGGAATTTCGCTTTTCCTTGACTTTGCCCATTTGCCTAGAGGTATTTACTTGATTCAGGAAATATTTATCTATGAAAGTGCAACAGATACTTTCCAAGCATCACTCGAAACTCGAAATTGATAGTTCTAAAGAATTTTTTTGAATAAGACATTAGGATCACGTCATTTTGCAGTATTATTGTATAACTTGGTATCACTGAGAGAAAAGGTTGTGTAGGTTTGACTAAAATTGTGCCTGATTGGCTAAAAAAATTTAGTCATTTGCCGTGGGAGAAGTACGTACTTCTCCCACGGCCGAACATTACATTTGTATCTTTCCGTTGTCAAAAGACGATTTCAGACAGATCCGATTATAAAAAACGTCAAAAAACCGTGAGCTCTAAAATACAAGCCACAATAAACATAAATATTTTTTATTTATTTCAATGTTTTAGCGTATCAAAACATTGACATCTCTAGAAAAATTTTGAGATATGCCACTTGGAAAAATTACCCTCCAATTTTCCCAGTTCGTTACTTCTGCTATTCAATAGCCAACACGGATCAAAATGAGAATGCTATTCCTTAGAGGCTGGAACCGACGAAATTTGAGTGTGATCGACCTGCACTTTGGGGCCGGTCGTGGAATAAGCTCCACTTGAGGGCCGAGCCCTTAATTAAGCGAGCATTCAGCAGCTCCTGGCTGCAGCAGAACTCGCCAAGAAGAGGGCGAAATTTATTATCACGAGCTATTTCACTGAATAAATAGAAGGGAAATATAACTTTTCCCATTTTCCGGGCGCCCTCCTCATAATATATACGCACATTCAAATCTCCAAACGAGTTGTGGTCTAGCTTCCTTTCTCTGCAGCTGAATTAACTTTCAGTTCCCTCAAACGTATCAAGAGCCTCTTTTTCAGAATTTTCCCTACGAAAATTAACGTTTTTTCCCCCAATGGGAAAAAAATTGAACAAAGCTTGGCGTGAAAAAAACGCCAGGAAAATTGTTTTCGCCGGAGCTTCTGATGTAGGGTATTCAGGAAGGACATGACAAGAGTAGCAAAAGCGGGTCGCTATGAAAATCATGAAAATATACTGCTCCCATCACCTCGACGTCGACGCCGGTAGGAGCCAAGTAACTTTCCGATTCTGCTGTATTATCCAATAAACGTTTGTCACATGTCGCATCCTTTTATGGCCGAGAAACGTCAGGCGCATATAAACCAGCGCCGCGGAAAAAGCAGAAATGAAAAGAATCAAAGAAAGCCGAGTTTGACCGAGACGCGTGATGATCAACGCTCAGCAATTCTATTTGAACCTTCCTTCATAGTAACAACAAAAAAAAAAGAAATTGTAACATAACGATCGTCTTTTTCAAGCTTTTTGACAGAGATGGAAAGACGTTTGGGGAAGATCACCTGCGTCTATGTGAAAAATTCGGCTTTTACGGGATTTAGACAGTGGTGTGAAAAATTTTTTTGGAAGAGGAAAGAGAGGGAGAGAGGGAAACTCGATGATTGATGTTAGAGAAAATTATGTATTTTTTTTCGGAATGGAAATAAGGCAAAACTGTTTGTTTAGAGGAATTGTATGAATCGAAAT
This sequence comes from Platygaster orseoliae, assembly GCA_030522825.1. Lineage (NCBI taxonomy): Eukaryota > Metazoa > Arthropoda > Insecta > Hymenoptera > Platygastridae > Platygaster > Platygaster orseoliae. The sequence continues at coordinate 22,544 of JAPYZL010185578.1, forward strand.
TAGATAAATAAAATAAAATATAATAATATAATAATAATAATAATAATAATAATAATAATAATAATTAAATAAATTTCATAACAATCGAAGAACTGAGAATAATAAATACATGAAAATATTAATAATCATCTACTTTTATTGATATTTATTGTCGATTCAGATGGAAGCAAAAAAACTTATTTCGTAAAGCAAAAAAATTAATTTTACTCTACACAACTTTACAATATTTAATAAGTTATAATAATTGATTGAAAAACTCATAAATTTTTTGAACAAAATGAATAGATGAATGTGCAAATTTTCAATTTCTTTTTTAACTAGAAAAAATGTTTTTTCAATCGTAAAGTCTCTTTTTTAATAATTTATTTCGGTTTGACACACTTTAGTTTGCATTAACCTATTTTGGCAAATACTAAAAATGTGAAAAATAATAAAAATACTTGAATCCTATATAATAAGAAAAATAATTCCATATATACGAGTTTATCGAAAAATTGTTAAAATACTGAAAATTTTAAAATCCTTGTTCCTAAGGTATATAATTCCAGAAATCTATACAAACATACGTATTGCTGGAAAATCTTGTAAATCTTATGAACATTGAAAAAAAAAAACGGAAAACAGCATGAATAACAGAAATCTTAGAAGATACTGTTCTTTGAAAAATCTGTTAAAATACAAAAAATCTATAAAACTTTGAATTTCAGGGCATCCACATCTCGAAATCTATAAAAATACTAGAAAATCAGACATGACGTAATGAATAGTGAAAAAACGGATAACGTTAAAAATACGAAAAATTTTTAGAAGACTATATCATATGTTAACAAAGATATAGTATTTTTGAAACTTTTTTTTTAATATAAAGAATTTATGTAGTTTTGAAAAAACACAAAAATTAAAAAAAAAAATAACAAAAAAACAACAAAAATTTGAAAAGCTTCTTCAAACTCTATACATACCTACTAAAAAAATATGAAAAATATTAACAGCACTCAATATCTATGAAACACTAAAAATCCAAACAGGTACAAAAAAAAATAAATAAAATTTGAAATTGAAAATACATGAAGTCTTTCATAATTTCTATTTGAATATTCATAACTTCTTTCAGATTGTTCAAAAATATTGAAAAATTTTCAGTATGTATAAAGTTATAATACTGTTAATTGAAAAATCGGAAAAAATTCAATTTCGACGTTCTTTGATACTCAAATTTTTTAAAGCAGTCCGAAAAAAGTTACAGATTTTCCTATAGAACACATAGAAAAATGCACGTATTTCCTATTCAAAATTTCAGTCGCTTTGTAGCACGCGTCAAATCTATCGAATTGTGCTCAAAATTTACGAAAAAAAATTTTGTTTAACTTGATTAATCTGTAGATTAGCGATGGAAAATTTCGACATTGCAAAAATAATGCCCACTCTTATTTATTTACCGAAATATTTATTTAAATAAATATTCATCAAAGTATTACTTAATTATTATCATTTATAATAATTATTTTTATTAAATTCATAATTAAATCAATGATAAAAAAATTAAATTCATAAAAAAAATAAATTATTTAAATAATAGAAATAATTAAAATAATTAAAATAATTAAAACAATCAGAATAATTAAAATAATCAAAATTATTCAAAATATTCAAAATGTATAATAAAAATGAATATAAATTGATTACTAATTTGTATATAATTCAAATAAAAATCATTTAAAATTATTCGAATAATAAAAAAATCCAAAATTAAAAAAATTTAAAATTTAAAAAATTAAAAATTGAGAAAAATTAAAAAATTAAAAATTAAAAATTAAAAAAATTATACATAAAAAAATAAAAATTAAAAATATTAAAAATTGAAAACATTGAAAATTGAAGAAATGAAAAATTGAAAAAATTGAAAAAATTAAAAATCATAAAAATTGAAAATTCAAGAAATTCAAAAAATAATAAATTAACTAATACACTTTTTAATTAATAAATTAATAAATTAATTAGGTAATAAATTTATGATACAATTCAAAAAATTATTTAATAAATTCATAAAAAAATTAATAATAAAATTAATAACATATTATTTAATAATTAATTAAATATCTAACAGAATAATTATCTAAATATTTTAAGCATATTTGATAATAAATGAATAATTTCATGATCTGCGAATTTTCGTAAATATTTTCACCTTTTTTTACATAATGTATATTTCGTCTTCAAATCGATATAACTACCCAACAATTTATTGTATCCTAAGAAAAATATTCAACAAAAATCATAATTATACTATCAGAGTATTAGTGAATTCATGATGATTAATTTCACTTACTCAAAAATAACAGCAATCCTGGTTTCAGGATAGTTATAATTATAAATCGTTAGCTAGGATAATATAGAAAAAATTGTTGAGGAACTTTTTCGACCCATTAATTAATAGAAAATACAAGACTTTACAGAAATGTTCAAAATCTAAGAAACTTTGAACTGTGGGTCTTTGAATTCTATTGTAAATAGGTATTATTTATTTATAGATTATTTTTAATTATTCATATAATATATGAATATATATATGTATAATATTATATATATATATATATATATATATATATATATATATATATAATAA
>JAPYZL010185580.1:0-14208 GCA_030522825.1 Platygaster orseoliae
GATGTTATTTTATCAAAATGAGTACATGACTCTTTTCACCTTCAAACATGGTATTTATATATCGTTTTCAAGATTGAAAAATTCCAAGAAAATTTTACAGAAATGAATGTGATTGCTGCTGCAAAGAATGTTGTTCAAGAATTTTTTTTCCATGCAATACAACTAAGAAGTAAATATCTCTAGTTTATTTCTAATATTTAAGTCAAAAAACGTAATTATACCTCAACTGCTTGAAACTAGTATAATTAAAGACCTTGATTTTGTCATAAATAAATTCATTTTCGAGAACCCCACGGCCAACCACCAAAATGTTATTGTTTCAAAATATTCCACATTGTTTGAGGTAAATTCCGAAATTTTTTCGGATTTTTAAATTTTGGGGAACAACCAAAATTTTGACTTTTTTTGAAAAAATTTTTTTGAAAATATTTTTCGAAAGCACATGCTTTAAAGATACTCTGTGAATTTTTTTCAATTTTTCGCATTGCGTCTGTAGGTGTCAGAAATTAAAGGAAAAGACAGAAAAATGCAGTTTTTTCAATTTCATTTTGCTGTAACTTCCGTAATTACCTTCAGAAACTGCTCGAAATTGGAAGTAAAACGTAAATATGGGTAATTTATCATTTTCTAAAATTTGAACTCATTATGAGACACATGCCCATAATGTCCAGCGACTTGACATGGAATGCCCCATATATAGTACAGTTTTTTTCAAACTTTATTTCCTTTTCGAATTTTCTTTTGTGAGACAATCGATGTAAATCATATCCATTGTTTAAAATTCATGAAATCCTCAATTGAAACTCATCATTTCTTAATGTGTCTAAATTTTTTAGAAGTCTTAATGATCGTTCCTTTACTCAAATATTGATTATAAAAATTGTTTTGTTCTTATATCCCTTTATTATAAATTTTCTATTCATCACTATTGGCATGATAAGTGATCGGTTCTCAATTCAGATATAAAAATCTTAAAGTTCTCTATGGTGCAGTAGAAGGTTTTTCAAATCAGTGTATTTTAATTTTTTCTTAAAATTCAGCGTTTTTTTTTGTAGTTTCATAGCAATAAATTTTTTTTTTTAATCCGTAATAAAAAATGTACAATCTGCAATACAGAGTCTTTCATTTTTCATTATTATTAGTAAAATTTTTTAATAATGTTTATTCTTCACTGTAAAAATTCGTCCATCAGTAACAATTTCCAGTATATTGCTGAACTTGATAACAATACTTTAAGAATAATAATAATCATCAATAGTTAGATAAATTTTCTATAGAACTTTAGATCTGATATTTTATTATTCCCGAACAAATTTTATTTTTCGATAAACAGTTACCCATCTCTCGTTCCTTTACCTCTTTCTCCTACAGGGAAATCTCATTATGAAACTTTAAGAACTATCTCAAAATCCTACCAAAAATGAAAAGAACAAAAATTTCTACTATCTAAACCTGAAACTTAATCTTAAATCAATTATTATTTTGTTAAATCACGCGCTTCCCACAAAATTTTCAATAACCATTTCAGCAGTAAAACAATTTTCCCAAGCTCTGAAAACACTCCAAACCACTACCAACATGCATAATGAGCTTTCAAGCCATCATCCTTGTCCGTTCCTCATCTCGAAAAGCGTCGTCATTCTTCTTCCCTCTCGACTTATCGTCGAGTCTCACATAATATTTATCTCGCCCTTACGCACGCCGCACACCGCGTTCTATTATTCATGTAAAAATTACTCCAACGAACTCGCGGCTACTCGAATTATATCAAGGGCATTCCACACCTTGCGCAAATATAAATCAACCCGCGGCCCGGTTTAATGCACGTTGTGTGTACTCGCAACCTCGGATGGCGTTCCCGCGATATGGATCACACTGATGTCATATGCTGACGTCACCTGCAGTTTATATCAAGACGATAACAATCCGCCATTGGCATCGATTCACCGCGACACGTCGTCTGGCTGTACCGGTCGACCGCAGAAACGTGGAATGCGCCGACGATCCAATGATATCTCGCGGCATTTGACATTTCTCCGTGTTAAACGCATCCTTAGCTACATGAAAAGAAAAAGAATTTGCTGTAATAGCTAAAAAATGTTCTACTTTGACACAAGTTGGGACAAACAATTTTACATGGCAGTTGTAACTCATTTTTTTGTCTTGCTAAAAAATATTTTTCGCTGGCACAGTAAAAAAGGATTGTTTAAAAGATAAAACATATGTTAGCATAAGTTGTGTCAAAATAGAGCATCCAAGTTGAGTTTAATGTATAATGTTTTTTGTTCGGTTCATTAATCATCTTGAGAAGATCGTACACCTAACTTAACAATATTTCGAACTTTTAAATTATATGTATTATTAAATTTATATTAAATATATTAAATTATATTATAACTGAATCGACTTTTTAGAAAATCCAAAACTCGATCCCATTTTGCATAAATTTCCTACTTGATAATTAATTTTCGCGTTTTCCCCCGACTCCCCGATTTCCTTAGTTCGTCGCGAGCCTCGCTCAATCACGATTACATCTTGTAAACGTCGACGAGAAATTACGCAAATCCGATTTCATCTCGAAGTAGATACGTGCGAAATCGATTATAGACCTGAAGATAACAAATGCGGCGACACTGATTAATTAAATCGCCGCGCGAAAAGTCGAAATTCCGTTATCTGGATTTGAGCGTGTATCAATCATCGGATTTTTGCCAGGAAAAAATTCTCTGGACTTCCGACAACGACACCAATTCGCTCTTTGGCCCGGAGCGCGACAGGCCTTTTATCGCGGTACGATAAGGGCGAATTAATGAGGGATACGAGGTGCATAATATCGGAAATAATGGCCCTGGTCACGGTAATTAAAGACGCCAGCGTTCGATTAATTTTCGACTTGTCAGATCGGTTTTGTGATCCGCGGACGATGGGAGAATATTTGCTTTCAATTCGTGATTCTGTGACATTTTTTTCATAATCGACTCAAATTATTTTGAGGGAAATAAAAAGTGCTGTATTTTGAAAAAGTTTCTGTTACCAAATCTTAGCCTATTTTTTACAGATAACTTTATGCTACACTATGAAGGAATGTTATATTCTGTCTAGATATAGTTTCTGATTTTAAAATCTTTGTTCTGAAAAAGTAAAGGTTTTTTTTTCGGAACATGACAGCTTGAGTAGAGGAGAAAATATTTAATTGCAGTCTGAAGAGGCCATAGGAAAAAAATACTGTTAGAATCAAATATTAAAATTTTTTTCATAATCTGTAGTAAAACATGAAATTTTCCAATATTCTACAGTGTTATGAATACAAGAAAATACTTAAATACTATGAGTTTCAAGAATTTATAATTATCCAGAATCCGATTCCGGAATCCGGAAAATTCATGAGAGTATAAAAATTGAATTCTAGATCATCAAACTGTAGATGTCTGTTAAAGCCAATGCAAATACGAGATAATTAGTAGAGTAGGATAACAACCGAAAAGATGAACACTTAGAGATATTGGAAATTAGATAATGTGATTACATATGTTTCAATGAACATGATAGATTGTGTTCAGGAAAAAAAATATTTATTAGATGTCTAGAGGCTACATATGAAAAATTTGAAAAAAGACTTGTTAAAAAAAATTCTTTTATTTCTATAGCAATATATAAAAATACTAGAAATATTTCAAAATACTATAGTATCCTATAAAATGTTATGAACTATTTCAAAATACAAAAATATTATGATTCTGAGAAATCTATAATTATTCAAAATCAATATAGAAAATTCAAACTCAAACATTACAAGTCGATTTCAAATTTGTTATGATGAGAGAATCGATATTTATTTTCACATTCAAATAAACTTGAAAAGAAAAACTCGAAATTTTTCAAAAGTTTTGCAAAAACGATGGATTTTCAGAGTGGTATGCAGAAGATCTTAATATGGAGGTTTGATTTTGTTAAAAGGTCTCTTCGATTGGAGGATAATAAACATGTCAGTGAGTGTTTCAGTTCGTTTTCACGGGTAATACGTCGTGTCTGTTGGCGCGCACGCGCTGCCCATTCATTCGAGTTTGACGATTTCGCATGGGAAGCGACCTTCGACCGCGCAATTGCTCTGGGACGTGGGGCGATCGTTGAACCGTTCGACAATGAATCAAAGTTGCCCGTGGTCAGGGCGCGATTCTGAATACAACCACGGCAACAAGACGTGAATTATTAAGGAATAAAGCTCTCTCAAACATCTCTAAGAGCTTTTATTTGTCATCGCTTTGTCACAAAGGTCAATTGTCTTATTTTATGGTTTAGTGAGTTTTGATTACGGAATTTTTAAAAGTTTACTCATGAAGTGCTGTTGTAAAATGGTACGAAAATTGCAATTACTTTGTTCGGGATATAATTCGAACAATGATGGATGAATTTTAGAAAAGTTCGTTAACGTTCAGTTACTATTTTGACTTTTTTACGTTCACTGTGAGAGAAAATTTTATTGTAATATTTACAAATTCCGGATGATTTATGAAATCTTGCATTATGAGGCAAACTTTTTACTCTCCAAGCATAAACAAATAACAATATATCGTCTGACAATACCATGAACATGTAAATAACTTACGTACGCGAATTCCTCTGCGACGTTTTTATAACTCAATTCTTTAATTTGTTTTCCAAACATTTTACCAACTTGTGACAATGAATTTAAAATAAGATTTGAAAAAAGATTTAAAATGAAGTAATATTCGATTTAAAAAGATATTGTTTCACCAGACTACGAAACCTTTGATTAATATCCACAGATTTCTTCATTCCATCGATTATCGCTCACGAGTTCCACTTTTTTCATAAACTAACACATAAATTTTCACAATGGTGCGCGAGCTAAATCGTAGTCGTAAGAAAAAAAATCGACATCTTAATAAACATTCTGCGGTATATTTGATTTTTAACTAGACGATCTGTTATGTTAATGGGTAAACTGCCCTCGCATTATTTTCATTTAATATCTACTCTCGGTTGACTTGGAGAGTTATTTAGTAGAGTGGTACGGCATTATTATGTGCAGTGCACGCTGAAACGTATTCGCTTTGGTTCGATATTATGGCAGTATGTCATTAAGACCTATGCATTGTCCATTGGTCAAAGTTGCGAGTGGACATCAATGATACAGAATATGTCGCGATTTTTTTCTGACCACGATTAATGTACTCTAATGCTACAGGCTGTTGGGAAACGAGACGTTCGTCTTGTTGCAAATAACGATGCATTATTTATGAATTTCAATTTAGATTAGGTAACGGAAAATTGATGAGATGAACTGTAAAGCATACTTTAAATGTTATTGAGAAAATTTCAAGATGAAAAAGAAGTAAAGGAACGAGAGATCGATTATTATTACACTGAAAAACAAAATTTGTATGGAAAATCTATCTGTCTTTCGGTTATATTGATTTTTTGATATAAACAATGCCGTTCAAAAATAGTTAAAATTTTTCAATCTGCCTATATTTGGTTATTTGTATACAATTAAGTTCAAAACTTATATCAAACATTAAGATTTTCCCTGCGAACCTCTTTATCATCAATCATAACAAATCCAAGGATCAGCCTTGTTCGCGCGAAATTTCCGTAAATTAGTCGTAACCAATACATCCGTGTACTAAATATCCCAGGATTTTTTATGCTCGTGCATTACCCGTCGTTTACGTCGCGAAACGTGCTTTTAATTGTGCTCTCTAACGAGCATCTCGACACTGGGTCAACAGCATCACTCGCCTTTTTTACCTCTTCTTTATCCGCTCCGTTCGTCCAACTATCCCGGCGGCCCTTTTTCCACTTTTTCCCCTTACCTTTCAATTCCCGCGCCTTGCATCGATACATTCGACCATTTTTTTCAATCACCTTTTACGACTGTCAAAATTGTCCAAGTGTGAGGTAAAGATTTTAACGTTTCGGCACAAACAGGGCCCGCTTTGATTTACGACCGGCCTCGGGAATCAATTCGGAAACGAGCTTTTTGTTCCAGGACGTGATTTTTCAGAGCTTTCAGGCAACGTTTGACGATCGTCGTAAAATCTTTTGCGCGGTGGAAAATAATTTTCGAAGACCGCAAGGATGCCGTTGCCGCGCGAAAATGCGGGCAGCAAACAAAGCGGCCAAAATTACACGGCACGAGTCGACAAAATCCATTAATCACGGGGGAATAAAGTCGTAACCTAAGCGAAATGACGGGGGGTTGGATCGAGCCATGGCCTCGGCTGCGATCTCTCGCCACCTGACGCTATTTCATCCTACCGGTGCCGATCGCGATACTCCTCACCTCGGGCCCTTTTTCGAGCAATGAGCGATACATTTATTCAACATTTTTTCTTGATCTTCTCGACGATACGCATATTCTTCTATTTAAAGTCAACATTGGCGATTTGTTCAGTATCGATATAATCATTCTTTTCATTTTTTTGGACATTTGATTATTTTATTGTAACATACAATATATTATCTTATTCTGAAACAGTCGGAATTCCACAGATAAAACTAATGAAATCTACTGTTTTAGATTTAGAGATCACTTCCTGAATTCAGGATCAGTCAAATTTTAGTTTTTACTGATTTTGTAAGACATTGATTTTGAGTCTTGTAGATCATATTGGCTGAGTTCACGTGAGTATGCAGTGCTGTTATTTTATACTCAATTCTCGCACGTTGAAATATAATTTCGAGCAAATAATTTTTTAGATTACATATGTCAACCCTAAATATTTTTTTAATATATTAGAGAATACGCCTACATTGAATAACAATGAATAAAAACTTATAACGTATATTATAAAAATTATATAAAGTAGTTATTATCATAATGTAAATCGAACCAAGTTATACTAATTTATCAAAAACTGATTATTTTTAGTAATTATGATTTAAATATATTGCGTAAGTGTTGAGGAAAATCAACTAGTTTTCAGTGACGACATGTAAGTCGTATAAAATTATTCAAACTTAGTTGAGGTCAATATATTGCTAAAATCACAAAAATTGAAAATATTATAAAAAAGGTATATAAAAATTTAAGATTTTTATATGTATAATTTGAAATTTTCACTTTTAATTCCGATAATTTAATTTTATCGTTTAAAGCTAACGTAATTTGAATTTTACAAATCGTGACTAAAAATATTCTGATTTATTTACATCAAATAAAGTAATAAGAAGTTTTTTCATGTAACAAATTAAAAATTTGAAAAATTCGAAAAACATTAGCTTTGTTAAATACAATTTCAGTATCAGTATTGAAAATAAGAAATATTAATTATCATTGTGAAATTATCAAGTCTTGAGAAATCCCTCGAACTTCATATTCCTCATCTTTAGTATTAAAATATTTCTTTAACCTCAACTAACTTCAAATATTTGTATACTACTTACATATCGTCGCTGAAAACTAATAGAATTCCCATTAACAATATATTAAAATCGTAAGAATTTTCGTCCTTGAAAATAGAGAGAGATAAATTTAAGCCTGAGAAAATCAAGATTACTTTTTTGAACTGTTCCAGGCAAACTTTTTTTTTCTCAAATTGATCAAAGGTTACAAACAACTAAACTTTATTTCATACAGCAATAATAGTCTCGGAAATGAGAAACTGCTTAAAAATATGAATGAACTTTGAATTTCCAAATTTTTCAAGTATATGATGAACATATAATGTAATAATATATTTTGAATTGTTGGGAGGCAAAAAACTGCGAAAATAAGCTCGAAAAATTTGTCTTTTTTTTTATTTCCCTAGCGCCCAGGAAAAAAACTGGAAAGGTGGTGCGGCAAAAAAAGGTGATTGCGATGTCGTTCGCGTCGTAAATTATGGGCGAAATCGCGACATTTTTCAGCTTTTTGCACGTGCACCTGAACACGTTTCGGAAATTACGCGGACAATTTCAACGGCTCGGTTTCTACTTTTCCACAGTTGATGATAATTATCGTATCGAACGTACCACTTTCCTTTCAATAAAATACCCATGTACATAATTTTCTGTCATTCGGATCACATACGTCGCCGATTTCTGAGAAGTAATGAGCGGAACTATATCTCTCGATTTACCTAATCACGCCAGGTACTGATAATTGGCTCGATCTTGGCGGGTAAACAAATAGAGGAAAAAATGTGTACTCGAGAGAATCTGTTTAATGACACCGTCCTTCTCAGTCCCCGTCACAATTAAGTGCACCGCCGACATGAGATTTCAATTATTACTTGACACTCGGCGTGACTTCCAAATTCCGATTGAGACTGATCGGAAGCGAAAGGGCCTTTTCTAGCCCACTTTTTTCGCGCTTGAGTGCCTACGGGCCCGAAGGATCGAGATCATTCCAAGCTGTTTTTTTTCTTGCACCCAAAAGATATTATGGAATCCAACACACCATAATATATGAGAGAATTCGAATTATTGCCACCAAGTTTTTTGTGGATTTCAATCCTGTTACAAATTTAGATGCTCCAGTGGAAACTGCTATTCGGCAATATATCTGTTGGACAATAATGTCCAGGAACTAGTTTGGATTTTAAACGTTATTAAAAATTTTACACAGTTATACTGACACGTCTTTTTTTGTGATTTTTAAGTGAAATACCTGATAGTTTGATAAAACTTTTTGTTAAAAGGTAAATTTTTCATTATTAATTTTCTTATATAGTACAAATATATACCATGTTCATCTCTGAAATCGCTGCAATCAAGAATTTTATGTTTTTACGATATCGAAGTTTGAATTGAATTATGATTTTATGATCAGCATAATTTAATGATTTCATCAATATTTCAGGTTCATGACATTGAATCAGCGAATAGTTCCTTCGTACGACGAACATCAATTTGTAGAATTTGTTCTGCTGACTTGATTGCATCGAAATTAAACTTCGCGAAATTCGTCAGTTAACTCATCGTATTCTCTTACTACGAAGTGCTGCGCAAATGATACGTCATGTATGTGAAAATATGATCAATCAGGCATTTTGTTTATAAATTTTTTTATGCTATGAAAATCCTGATACGAAGCAATAAATTACTTGAGTGATGCTATCTTCAAAATATGTAGAAGTCGGTTACATTGATTTAAAATCTTTTTGAAACCTTCAAAGTCAGAATTCTAGGCCTTCTGAAATTGCGAGAACGAATTTTTTTGGACTTTCATCCATGAATTTCGCACTTTTTGTAAACAAATACTTTTTTTTTGTTGTTTTGAAAATAAGTAAAACGTAGGTTTTTACAGCTATTTACTCTATAGAAATTAAATTACATAAAATTTATCAGACAAAATATTTTCTGAAAACATCTTCTTAGCACATTGGAAATCATTTTTGCTGACTTTTAAGAAAAAAACGCAAGTATTATAATATCGGTATAAAATATTTAAGACATTATTATAAGAGGATTCCATTATACTATTATTAAAAATCAGTAATATTTTGTCATTTTTCCTATCAATGGATTTCAAAAAATTTTCGTTTGAGAATATTTTTCTTCAAAAAAACGTGAAAAAATAAATTTTAGCAGACATTTTCAATTGTTAGAAAAAAATGTAACTGTAATTATTAAATGTACCTTATGCGATGCAATAAATAGTTTTGTTATCATGTGATTATTTGTATGTAATAGTTGCGCAAAGATCTGAAAAATAGAGATAAGTGTCATACTTTCTGCTATTAAAAGTTTTACTGCTGGAATATCCTTTATTACCTAATGTTAAAATTTTCTCATGGGATTTTTTTTTTCGAATACTCTTTATCGTAAATTAAGCACTGAAAAAATTTTTCGATTCCTCAGATACGAATGTGATCAACTAGAGTTTATTTCTGAAACAAAAACTTGAAAAAAAACACTAATAAGTTGATAAAAAACATAAGAAAAAAAAATCATACATAAGTACAAAGTATGTTACGCTGTTATCGTGAGAAAATTTACATATACTTCACATAAAAAATTCCAACAAAATTTAACAAAACATTTTCTAAACAAGAAACGTTTTCATATTTTTCAAAAAAATCACAAACTTTGATTAGCAAAAAATGAAATATCAGAATCTAAATTATTAGAGTCCATGACATTTTGCTTTTTCAATAGGATTGTGAGCGAACTAAAAATGATTACAAATAAGTAGTCTTTCGAAATCTTCAAAACACACTAATTTCTTGTTTTAATCAGTACAACTAAATTTTTTCCATCGTGAACAAAGCTATGTGAAGATTTTTCGTGTTTCATCTTTTTCTATAAGTTTTTTTTATCTAAAAGTCTAATAACTATGTTTTAGAATGTGAATCTTACTCATTTTCCTGTATAGTAGGTATTATTAAATCAAAAACGTCCAATTATTACTCGGAGCCATATGAAAGATTTCCATTTAATAATGAATTTTTCGATCAATATTTTGACTTTACATCAGGTCCTTATCAGGTTTTTTATGGAGAAATACACACACGCATCAAAAAGTTTTTTACAATAAACAATCAACTGGCAATGAATCCAAAAATAATAATCGTCTACGTCAAATCGTTAGAAAAATTTGACTGAAATTGACAAACAATTTTTTAAAAGTTCCTTATAGTATTTAAAAAATCAATGAACATTTGTCTCTTTCGTCTAATAAGAATTTCATGAAAAAAACTGTCAGAAATTCTAGACATTAATAATTACTTATAATATGATTTTGATATCGTTACTTTACAAAAAAGTTATATTCAAGATATTCGAAAAAATTTTCATAATAATTAAGAATATTCCATCAATTCAGATAATGATTAACCACAACCTTCCGAATTACTTGAAATCATGCTGAATTGTGAAAGTCCGAACTGTTTTTGGATGGTTTTTGATGAGTTATTAGGTTTGATTAGTTTTTTTAAAACTGGAACGAAAGAATTATATTTTGATAACCGAAGTATTAAGTAAGAATATATGAAAGCATAGCTGAATTCATAATTTCAGATTTCACTTAAGAGCAAGTGCTGCTTCGCAATTCCGTTAGTAATTGAATTTTTAAACAGAGCCTTATATTCAGTGACACATCGAAAAATGCAGCAAAATTGTCAAGAGAATCTGTTATAATGTCATTACTAAAAAAACTTTTTCCCAACTCCATGAAAATTAATTAATCACCAAACACCGTCCGACGTACCAAAAATTATTATTTTTTCATACTGCTGGAAAAAATAACATCCTCAACTCCTGCAGAAGGACTTTTCCAACAAACGCGATTACGTAGCTCGCCTCCGGCTTGCCTTGCAAACTTGACATCCGTAAAAAAAAGCTCCTTCTGCGTAAAACTATACCAAGAGAAAAATCTTGCATTAAAATCCTCTAAAAGTAGATTCAAATACTCCAAAAAACGCAGACGCACGCGAATCCTTTACCCGCAGCTCATTCAAAAACGAGTAAAATTTTTCTTGGTGTACCTATCCCTACATAAAATACCTCGCTACATAAACACATCCTCGAGAGAACTCGTCAAGAGTCCAGTAGAGGAATGCATGAAACTGAATTTATTTCGAGCCCGGTTTGTCTCGCGGATGCGCGCCCCGCGGCAGAAGAAAACTCCTGAGGGCAGTTGCGCTCGTAAGTACATAAGCAGAATTAACAAATTGGCGCAAAAAGTGACCGGAGGCCGCGGCGGCCGATCGCTCCAGTATTTTCTGCGATCGCCGTCGCATTGCGAGTCTTCGCAGCCTCGCTTGTCAACGTCCGCGGAGGATTCTTCACCTTGCCGGTTCAGCGATGATTTATTTTCAACGTGGGAGAGCGCGATAACGAGCGAAATGGGTCACGCTCTTTTTTCGCCGGGCGCGGATCGTTATCTCGACATTTGATACCGGGTTATTGCGCCGGGCTCGGCGAATATTCCCAACAAAGCCCCGATTTTCCCGGTCGTCGACTCGGCCGCGACCGATTAATTGCCCGCGTACCTCGAAAAGATAATGCGCGAGTTATTTGTCAGGTGCCGGAAGGCCTGAAATATTGCGACACTTTCACCGGCGCAATGGAATCGTAACTCCGAGAAACATTAAGGCCGGAATTATCGCGTTATTCGGGGATTCCGGGGCAATCGATGACTCGTTTCAGGATTTATTGACACGAACGATGAACGTTTGCCGACACCTTTGCAATAGGGACACCACAATGTTTGATAAACCGCTCGAGCCGGCTCTTTAAAATCTGTTTACACTGTCTTTGTAACTTTACTAGTGTTATGACTCGTGGCAGGCCGAGGCGTATTATAAGAAAAAAATCTTGGGGCCGAGACTGGGGGAACACAAACAAAGGACCTCAGAGAAACGGTCCCGGGCAAACACGCCGATATCCCGTGTCTTTTAAATCTGTAATTCTCTTTGCCCTTGCAAGTTTCGCGCAAACACCGGGTCCTCGGAAAATAATGCATCCGCGTTTGCCTGGGGATTTTTGCGGTTTGCCGGGAGCAAATACCGATGATTTATTTTGGAATTCGCCACGTAACACTTCGGAGTTGATAATACACGCTGGAAAAAGATGCGCCATGGAAGAAATTTGAGGGTCTTAACCCCGGGAAGAACTCGTTCATTCCCGGACGCTCTGGAATCTGTATGCAAGGGTCGTTACGCGTCTACTCCCGGATCAGTCAAAAAGTGCAATCACCGGGCGGCCTTTAATTACGGCCCCGGGGCCCCGAAATATAATTTTCAATCAAAATTCTCGGCTCATAAAAGTAAGATAGAAATCAACAATGTACACACACCGCCTCACTGTGGCAAGGGCGAACGCTCCAGCCACTAGCAGCCCGAGTATCATGTCGTCCTTCTCCAGGGGGAGGTTTTTCCACTTCTACGCCCCCGGGGCTTCGTCGATCGGAGGGCAGCGTCCACGGGGAGATGCCATGGCCCAAGGGGTTCAGGGCTCACTTGAACTGTGATTGTTATCGGGAATTGATCAGCCGGTGGGGCCCACGTTCGGGGCGTGCGCGCTCGGACCACTCGGCTCGGGGTTCTCGTGGTGACTGAGAGGGCCCCGCGACTCCCAGTTATTTACTCGGCCCGGACTCACTACTTCACTCACTCACCTCCACACTTGGGTTCCACCTCATCCCTCCTCCGTGCGCGCGAAACCCGCAACACCCCCCACCTTAACCCAAGGGGGCCCATTCGTCCACCCTCGCGCGCGTGTGGGGATACGGGCTGGACCCCCGGGCCACGCGATTTCATTACACGTATCATTAAACGCGCTGCGTGCGCTGCGTTGCTAAGTTTGAGTTAGCGCTCCGTGCACTGGAACCGCGCCCGGATCGTGATAAACACCCTCGTTTTCGGGACCAGGCGAGTTCTACAGAGAAGCTGGGGTGTACTTAATTAGAAACGGCGAACGAGCTGGCGCAGGAATTTTAACGCTGGTTTATTATTTCAAGCGGACCAAGGGGGGGGGAGGGCTTTGTGTGGAACGCGATCGATTTTGGGAGGTTTTTGTGAGGTTTTGTTTCTTGGGTACTGAGAAGTAATTTATTTGATTTTATTCAACTTTTTTTAAAAGTATGAGAGTGTCTCAGACATACTGAACTGGCAGCTGAATTTTTACGAAAATTTTTTATCGCTAATTGTTTCAAATTTAGATTAGTAAAATTTTATGTTCTTTGGAAAATTCTTCGAATACTTAGTTTGACGTAGGTAATAGTATATTGTGCGACTAGTTAGAGAAGGAGAATATTCCACGAGCGTGGAGTTTACCGCACGAGCGTAGCGAGAGCGGTAAACTCCACGCTCGTGGAATATTCTCCTTCTCTAACTAGTCGCACATAATACTTTATTCAACGACTGCAAGGAATATGTAATTGAGGGGAGGAAAAATACCTGACTGATTGATGCAACAATGGCCCTGGTATTTTTTTCTTTTCCGCAAGTGCAGGTTTCTGCGAACTTCGGGCGGCATTAGCAGAGCATATATTTTATGTAGGTAAATATTCATCCTAACTTTCCTCACAACCCATATTATGCGTTTTTTCGTGTTGTTTTTCACTTTTTGACTTGTTTACGTTGTTGACATCCGGTTGTTTACGTCGCGTTTACTTTGAGGTTATGGCGTGCAATCGCGCGGATTTGATCAACATTGATTGTAGCTCCGCCGTCACAATCGAAAAATCCAATATGGTCGTCGCGGGAAATATGAAATTGACATTTGTTTCATACGTGGATTTCAAATTCTCCGCGGCGG